>ML393549.1:0-42444 GCA_005239525.1 Nicotiana knightiana
CTTTCCAATTTGACTCCGAACTTCCCGAAATTCAACTCCGACCACGCCTACGAGTCATAATACTTGACACAAAGCTGCTCATGTCCTTAAATCACCGAACGACGCGCTAGAGCTCAAAACGACCTGTCGGGTCGTTACATTTGAACTGAAAAAATAAAATTCAGAACACACTGGTTAGTTCTTAAATAGAAGCCCTTTAGAGTGACTACCTAGTGTTATTTCTGCTCATTATCATGATCAACCCAATCTTGATTTATTATCAAAAAATTGCACGGCGTTGTCTCCTAACGAGACTGGTCTTAACATAATGTTCTTATTTTTTACGGTCTGAGTGAAGTGACCCCCTTTTTCACTTGAATATCACAGTTCTTCAATATTTAAAGCTTGAAATTCTTGTTTGATGGTGGAAGTAGAATATTAAAGATCTATTATAATTAAAATCATTTGAACGTTGATAATTTATGCTTTAATTTTTAGTTCAAACATTGATTTATTGATTTACTATTAAGAAAAACTCAAAACTCCATGGTTGTACTTTAGGAAGTGTTCCAGAAAGACAAAGTGGGTCTTTTTGTTTGGTGTCATTTGACTAATTGGTGATTCAGATTATTTATGTTGGTATTTGGAAGCATTATTTCAAACTTGAGATCATGTGGAGCAGATTGTGGTGGTTTGATCGAAATTAAAGTTATAAATTTGAAGAAAAATTTGTTTAAATAACATAGAAAAAATGCCAATCGGGTCGACTTCGATGAAGAATTTAACAGATAGGTAGAGTAAATATAGCATTACATATATTATTCCAATAGATAAATCACTGAAGTACAAGGGGTTACATGGGATGATGATGGGGTATGATTCAAAATACAAGAAGTACAAGGATTAGAAAGTCTTGTGTGAACATGCCCTTCTAGGTCGAGTTGTAGATCATGTTGCACAAAAACTGGAGGCGTAACAAAAAGGTGGATGCTTCCATTTGCTTGTAACTTGGAGTCGTGTTTGGATAATCCATCATCGATCGTGTTTGCCTCCCTGTAGGTATGCTGGATGACTGGGTCAACCAGTTGTTGTAGTAAGGACCTGCAATCATGTAGTAGGTTTTTATAGTGTGGATTATTGTGTTGTAGCAAGGTAATTACCTCTTTGGCATAAATGTTAATGATGAGAGGTTAGCAATTGTGTTGCAGTGCTAGGCAAAGTCCATGAAGTAGAGCTCTTAGTTCCATCTCTATACTATTGCCCGACCCAACTTTCCTTGAGAAGCCTACCTTCCACTGTCCCCAGTGGTTTCGTATAACACCACCTATGCCACCAGAAATGTTTCCTAAGGAGGCTCCATCCGTGTTAAGTTTGTAGTGGTGTTGTGGTTGGGGAGTCTATTTAACGTAGTGGGGAATTTTTGTGGTCCGGGTGGTTTGTGTTCTGGTGTTTGTTAAAAAGTGGAATTCTTCTGCTTGGTTGATGGTTTTTTTTAGGATCGTGTTTGTGAGTGTTCTTATCAAAAAGAGTGCGGTTCCTATTTAGCCAAATGTGTCATAAACAAAACGGAATAAGGGTGGATAGAGGTATGTGGTGGATGATGTGGGGACTTGTTTGGTGTATGAGGGACTTGAGACTGGTTTTGAACAAGGGGTGTTGGTCTTGTATGTGGTCGATTAGTGGGAGTAGTCCTATTTTTTTCCAAAATGTGCGTGTGTCTTTGCATTGAAAAAAGAGAGGGGAGATAGTTTTTGGGTAGTTACTGCATTGTGGACAAGTAGGGGTGGGTAAGATATTAATATGGTTGAGATAAGATGCTGTGGGAAGGCGTTCATGGTTGCATAATCATAAGAAGTGTTACAATTTTGGGGGTAGTGACAGTTTCCATATCCAGGAATATGTATTATTATCCTGGTATTGATGCATGTAGTTGTAGCAAGATTTTACGGTGAAGTGACCTGAGCTGGTAAGGTCCCAGTTAAGGGTGTCATAGTGTGTTGGGTTTAATGAGAGGTATACGTGTTGAATATAAGTTATTAAAGGATCTGGTAGATTGAAAGGGAGTTCATCGAGGTTCCAAGTATGGTTGGTAATATAGGAGCAGGTAGTTTTTTGGGCTTCATGGAGTGGTAGTGGACCATATATTAGAGATCTGAGTGGGGAGTTGTGATTTAGCCACGAGTCATGCCAGAAATTAATGTGATTTCCCGTAGCTATATTTCATTTGCTACACTGTACACATTATCACCAGCCCACTTGGATGTTTTTCCATGTGAGGGAGTGTTTTTGGGTGGTTTTGTGTTGGGATAGTAGAATAGATGCCCAAAGGGAGTTGGGGAATTTAAACACGCGCTAGGCCAAGCTTGCATGTAGTGCACAATTTTTAAGCGCAAGTTGTTGTATGTTAAGCCTCCCATTAGATTTTGGAGAAGTAATTGAGTTCCAATTAATGAGGTGGAGTTTTTTTTTTGCGGCGTAAAACCCCATAATTATTTTGATATCTATTCAATCGAGTAAAGATGGAATGAGGAATTGTGATGTATTGTATGGTGTGATTGGGTAAGGTGTTTAAAATGGACCGTATTAGAGTGGATCTGCCTGTTAAAGTGAGACAGTGTGACGTCCAATCTGCTAGTCATTTTTTAAAATTATCTAGAAGAAATTGAAAATGTCGGGCACTAGGTCTGTTATGGAATATTAGGAATCCCAGGTATCTGCCTATTGTGGTACCTTCAGTCATGTCGAAGGAACTAAGAATGTAGTTCTTATCAGAGATGGAGCAATTTTTGGAGAAATTTTCTTTTGATTTTTCAAAATTAATTTTTTGCCCACTGAGTTGGGTGAAAGTAGTAAGGGTATCGATCATTGCATGGCACGAAGAAGCACTGATTTTGGATGGTAAGATGATGTCATCAACAAAGAATAAGTGAGAAATTGGTGGGCCTTTGTGTGATAAAGTTATGGGTTGCCATTTGTTGTAGTCAATTGCTGATTCAATATTGCGGGATAGCATTACCATACATATAATGAATAAGTATGGTGATAGGGGATCGCCTTGGCAAATACCTCAAGTGGGTGTAAAGGATTCAGTTGGTTCACCGTTGAAAAGGATGGATATGGATGAAGTGGTTACACAGGACATAATTAAGGTGATTAGTGAGCTGGGAAAATTGAAGTAAATAAGGGCTCGTTTGATAAATGACCATTCTAGTCTATCAAACTCATTTTCTAGGTCCAATTTGAGGAGCATGTGTGGGGTCTTAACTTTTTTTTTTTTTTAAGTAATTGAAGATTTCTTGAACTATGATTGTATTGTCTGCTGAATGACGCCCTTTAAGGAAGCTGGTTTGTGTTGGGTGGATGATATTTGGAAGAAAAGATTTAATATAGTTGACGATAATTTTGGTTATGATTTTGTATATGGTATTACAAAGACTGATTTGGCGAAATTGTTTGTAGTTTTGGGATGAGACAAAGATAGGTCTTGTTAATTTTAGCGGGTATGGTATTTGTGCGAAAGATGGTGGAGCAAAATTCAATAACTGAGTTTGAGACCTCAGGCCAATATTTTTGGTAGAAGAATGTGTGTAGACCATCTGGCTCAGGTGCTTTAAGAGCTTGAAAAAAGTGGATAGCTTGAGCGATTTCAGCTATTTCCAGCTGCTTAGTCATGGATTGATGATCGTGGGAGTTTATTGTGTTATACGAGGAGATGTCATAGGAGGCTTGTGATGAACAAGAGCCGGTGTTGAATAGTTAAGTGAAGTAGGTGACGAAGTGGACCTAATAGTGGGTATATGGTAGCACCAATTACCTGCTAAATCTTGTAAGGCCGTTATTTTATTGCGTCTACTTCGGTTGATGGTTGATTGATGAAATATTTTTGTATTTGCGTCACCTTCGTTAAGCCAAAGGATGCGAGACTTTAGTTTCAAAAGTTTTCTTCTAATTACAGGATATTATTTTATTATAGAATGAGTTCCTTTTCTAGTGTTTGGAGATAAGAGCTCGTAGGGTAATGTTTGGAGGATTGAAGGCCTGTTAGTCGAGCTAAGACATGTTTTTTTTCTTTTAAAGAGATTACCAAATGTGTTACGATTCTAAGGTTTGACTTCATTGGTGAAGTACTGTATAGCCTCCAGTAGGGTGGTCTTGGTAGACCAAGAATGTGAGACTAATGGTTGAAATTCTGGATGGGAAGTCGAAATGGTTTCGAAGCAAAAAGCCGTACGGGTGGGTGCTAGGTTGGTTCTAAGGTTCAAAAGTAGAGGGCAGTGGTCTGAGATGGTGCGTGGTAAATGTGTTACAAGTGAGCTAGGAAAGAGGAAATTCCATTCATAATTAGCTAGGAAGTGGTCTAACCATTCTAGGATAGTGTAACCATTTTTTCGATTATTTGTCCATGTGTAGCGGCTTCCTTTATAGCCTAAGTCAGTAAGTTGTAAATAATCTATGCAGTCAATAAATTTTTGTGATATATTTAGGTTAATACTTCTGCCTCCAACTTTTCATTATTACGAGCAATTTCATTAAAGTCTCCGCAAATTAACCAAGATCCTTTGTAGTTTTGTGCAATACAATTGAGATTATTCCAAAGATGAAGACGATTTTCAGAATTAGAGCTTGCGTAAATTGCGGAAAATAACCATTTTAGTGGGGAATGAATTACCTGGATCATGCAGTAGATTTCCTGTTGCATCATGGCAACAACTTCCACTTGTAAGATGTCGTTTGCCCAAAATATTGCTATACCTCCCGAATGTCCATCAGCTGGGACCTCATGCATGTCGGTGAACTGGAACGCATCTTTTATGGGGGTGTGATCTTGGAGGTGGGTTTCTATAAGTGCTACCAAGGCTGGGCAATGGTAGTCGAGTAGTGATCGAAAGTTACGTCGAAAGTATGGAGACTGAGCTCCATGACAATTCCAAATAATAAAATACATATTATTATGGGTTGGGGTTGGTAGGGAGACCCCTGAATGTTCATGGGTGGATTGTGGTCCACCTGAGGTAGAAGGAGGGTGTGGCTATGAGTGTATAATTTCCTACATCTGGGTTGATAGTGGGTGGGATTCTTTGAGGACCAAGACCTTTATTCCATTTAGCCATAGGGGCTCCGGCCTTGTCTCTCTGAAGTGTATCATTGCTTGTTCAATCTCTTAGTGGAATATTTCGTTTGGTTCTTCTTGGTCGAGTTTGTATTGTGGTGAGTGGGGTGGGTAGAATGGTAGCATTTCGTATGGGCTCATGGGGAACGTGGGAATCAGAGGTAGTGGTAGAAGAGTGTATGGTTGTATCCATGGAGTTGGTGGTGTTCCTAGTGGAGGAGGGTAGAAGGGAAGGTTGATGGTGTGGGTGAGGTGTTTTGGTGTGTCCCAGTAGGGAGTTGGAGGAGATGTGGGGTGGTAAGGGGGTAGGTTTGGAAGTGAGATCATAGACCAGTGGTACTGGCCATAAGCATCCGTCGCCTGTGTCATCCCCTCCATGATTATCCGGGCTAGGTCGGATGGGTTGTTGATTAGGATGGTGACTTCTTGGATGTTCACCCTCATGGTGAATGTTAGTGCATGTCCCTGGAGACTGAGTTCTAGCCAGGATTGAGGAGTTTTAGGTGTGTTTGGAGTCTGGGTTGTGAATATGCGGTTGTTGGGATTCATATTTGGTGTATGTGAAAGAAGGTGGTGTCGTTGGGCTTGGACACTGGATGGATTTTGTGAGTTGAGAGTTGGTGGCTGACATCTCCTGTAGTGTAAGGGAAATCGTGGCATATTTTATAGTATTAGTAGTGGGTTTTGGTGGGGAGAGATTGTTAAGGATTTGTAATGATGAAGTTGTGGATTTTGTAGAGGCAGGAATGGTGGGAGGAGTCGGTTGTTTAGGAGTTGGGCCTGTGGTGATGAATTGGTGAGGTGTGTCTTGGGTTATGGAATGTGTTGTTTAGGCTGAGTGAGTGTTTGTTTGAGAGGGTGGAGTTTGTGTGTGTAATTGGGTTTCAGAAACATCATTTGCATTGGTTTTCTGAAAAAAGGTTATGATTTGGTTTGTGATAATTGCTTGCCGTGCGAGCAAAGCAGTGGAGGAGGTGGCGTGTGTTGAGGATATTAAAGGAAGATTAGTGTTATTGGTGCTATCGTGGCTGGTGTGTATAGGCGATTGTTGGGCGGTGGAGTCTGATGCTATATTTGGGCTTGGTATGGAAGGGCTTTGGAGATGGGCGTGTGGTTTGGGTTTCATAGTAATATGGGTTCGGGTTATGGGTTTATTGATAGGATCCTCGATTATTAAGTTAGCAAATTTATTAACGTGGTAAATAGAATTAGGATTAATCAAGTCATTAGTATTTGATAAAGAATGTTTTGAAACACGTGGATTAGGGTTTTAAACTTACTTGTGGTTGGTTGCTTGACCGCCTTGTTTGAGTTGGGCGGCAGGTTGTGCCGTAGCTCTTTGTCAGCTTTGGTCGGCATTTTCATGGGGGTTTGGAGGTGTTGCGTGGTGGGAATTTGACTGTCTTCCATTCACTAACTTCAGTTGATGGTGTGGTAGTGGCGTGCACGATGGGTGTTTTAAGAGAGGGTGATGTGTCCATGGTGTGCGTTCCAATATTGGATTAGGGGGGGGGGGGGGGGGGGTATTTATGGAGCATAATTTTGTGGGGTGACCCAACGACCATAATGTAGGCATAATAGGTTAAGGCCTTCGTAATGAATTATTTGTTTGTGATTGCCTATATAAATGTGTGTTTTTAAAGGTTTTTTTATTTGCACTTCTACACAGATTCGTGCATAACGACCTCTTGTAGTAGAGGATGTGCATATGTCTATCTTGAGTAATTTACCCACTTTGTTACCAAGTTTCTGGAGGATATCTGCTAGGACCCGGCCGGTCTTTATGAGAGTTAGAGCCCCGATCCCCTAATAACTCATCCCCCCACGTTTGTTTCTACTATTGGGACTTGCCGGAGTGATTAGTTATGGAATTCAGAGAGTTTTGGGACACAGTCCCTAAATTATGAGTTTAAGCCTCAGAAATTGTACCGTAGTAAGAACTACGTGAAAACGGACCCGAAATGGAATTTCGTCGACTCCGCTAGCTCCTTTGAGTGATTTTGGGGTTAGGAGCGCATCCGGAATGTGTTTTGAAGGTTTGTAGTAGGTTTAGGTTTGAATTGACAAAAGTTAGATTTTCGGCGATTTCGGCCGATAGGGAAAATTTTGATATCGAGCTCGAAATGGAATTCCGGAAGTGGCTATAGGTTCTTAGTGTCATTTTTGACCTGTGTGTCAAATTTGAGATCATTCGGACTAGGTTTGACGTGTTTCGGCATCATTTGTAGATTTTGGAAATATGCTAAGTTCTTAGGCTTGAAACCGTGTTTAATTCATGTTTTTGGTGTTGTTCGAGGTGGTTGGAAGGCTCGACTAAGTTCATTTGGTGTTATGGGATTGGTTAAGGTTCCGGAGGCCTCGGCTGTGTTTCGGATGCTCAACGGGTTATTTTTAGACTTTGGAAGATTGCTGGTTTTTGCTGGTGTCTGCAGCTGGTGTTCTTCATCGCGATCGTGTGAGGAAGTTCGCGATCGCGTAGAGAAACCGAGAGGCTAGTTGGGTTTAACTCATCGCGATCGCGTAGGTGAGGCAGGTTGTGCATCGCGAACGCCTAGGCCAGGTTGCGTTTGCACAGAGGAATAACGCGGAAAATGGAAGCTGGGCTTTAACCCTTCGTGATCGCGTGGGGCCAATCATGGTCGGGTAAGTCAGAGGATTCATTTCATCGCGTTCGTGTGGGTTGAATTGCAATCACGTAGAGTAAAAATGTGAGGCAACAAAACTGTTCTTCGTGATCGCGTGAGTCTTTCCGCGATCGCGATGAAGAAATGCTTGGGTGAATTTAAAATTTTCCAAAATCGAGGCTTTATGTCATTTTTCACTATTTGGACTTGAGAGCTCGGGATTAGGCGATCTTTGGAGGGATTTTCACGTGGGTGTTTGGGGTAAGTGATACTTACTTAGTTTTGATTAATTCCCGCTAATCTATGCTTAATTTTATCATCTAATTTCAGATTTGGGGTCAAAATTGAAGAAAATTTGAGAAAAGTTCCTAGGCCGAGTTTTTGGATTTTGATCGAGAATTTGGTATCGATTTTGAGTAAATTTGGTATGGTTAGACTCGTGAGTGAATGGGTGTTTGGAATTTGTAAATTTCATCCGATTCCGAGGCGTGGGCCCGGAGGACTTTTTGGGTCGATTTTCCTAATTTCGCGTTTTAACTTCGAATTGATTAGTTGAGTTATTTACTTATAGCTATATTTACATTATGCAATTTATTTGAATAGATTCGGGCCATTCGGAGTTGGATACTCGTGGCAAGAGCGTGAATTCAAGTTGATTTGAGCGGTTGAGATAAGTGGCTTGCCTAACCTTGTGTTGGGGACTTCTCCTTAGGACGTTTGATATAATTTGATGTGTGGGCGCCGCATACGTGAGGTGAAGAGTATGTACACGGGCCGTTATTGCAAAAATCCCATTTTTTCTTCTTAAATCATAAATTGTCTTTCTTCTATTAAACTGCATTAATATGTTAAATTGTTTAGCTTAGAGTAGAAAAGCATGCTTACGTGCCTAACTGTCTATTTGATATTTTATGCACCATGTTTAGTTAGGTTACTGCTTTTCCTTATCTGTGATTATATGAACCGTATAAATTCGATGCCATACATGTCATCTTATCCTGCATCGCATATTTAAATTGGGACTACAGACGCATTCCAGTACATCCCATAAACTGCATATTAAAATTGGGAATATGGACGTATTGCGGGAGATCTCCCTGTACTGCATATTTAAATTGGGACTATGAACGTATTCCATAAGATCCCCCTGTACTGCATATTTAAATTGGGACTACAGACGTATTCCGGGAGATCCCCCAACACTGCATTTTTATTTTTGGACTACGGACGTGTTTCGAGATATACCCCTGTACTGCATAATCATCTGGAACTACGAGAAGGTATCCCGGGAGATTCCACCTTGAGTTTACCTTGTTCTGAGCCGAGGGCTCCCTTGACTGTTAAGTTTTCGAAGGTTTTCATTAACTGTTTACTGTAGAATTTACTTATCTCCTTTACTGTTTTAAATTGATTATATTTACTCCAGTAGGGCCTTAACCTGACCTTGTCACTACTTGACCGAGGTTAGTCTTGGAACTTACTGGGTACCAATGTGGTATACTCATGCCCTTTCGTGCACATGTTTTTGTGTGCAGATCCAGGTACGAGCTATCAGCCTCGAGGATAGTATTTGCTGCTGATTCTAGGAGACTACAAGGTATTTCTTCCGCGTCTGCAAAATCCTCAGAGTCCCCTTCTACTCCATCATTTAGAGTCTTTTTATGTACTTCCAGACTTGTTTAGAGCTTCAGTAGTCATTAGAAGCTTGTGACTTTGTGACATTCCGGGTCATTGGGAGAATATTTTGTATGAGCCGAGCGGCACTATTTTTGCTATTTTAGATTATGCCCTTATTTTCCTTATTTCTTGTGTTTTTATTAAAGTTTTTCCCTTAATATTAGACTTACCTAGTTGTAGAGACTAGGTGCCGTCACGATACCTTTCGGAGGGTAAATTAGGTCGTGACAAGTTGGTATCAGAGCACTAAGTTCATAGGATTCGCGAGTCACAAGCCGACGTGGATCGGTGCGGAGACGTCCATACTTATATTCGGGAGGCTAAGTAACTGTTAAGAAAAATAATATTTCTTTGATTCCTTTGTCGTGCGAGTTATTGACATCAAAATTTTAAAAATTCTATTCTATTTTTTCTCACAGATGGTGAGGACCCGCATTGGGAGGACCGACGATCAGGCACCCGATCCCCGTGCCAGAGGCTGGGGTCGGGGTAGAGGACGGCCACGCGGTGCAACCCGAGAGAGGGTTCGTCGTTTCATTGAGGGACTCCACCCCTGTATTCAGACCAGTATGGCCAGAGAGTTGGAGATGGATATCACTTATCAGTAGGTAGTGAGTATTGCTAGGAGGGCAGAGGGCATGTTTGCTCGGGACAGAGAGGAGAAAGAGGCCAAGAGGTCTCGAGAGCCTGGTCATTATTCAGGAGCTCGTGCACCATCAACATGCTATGGTAGGGGTTTTGTGAGTCGCCCTGTTCATTCATATCTTCCAGCAGCCAGCGGCATTCCAGCTCCTCCTAGACCTCATGAGCCCTATTATGCACCACCAGTATCTAGTGTGCCTCCTGCTCGAGGTGCTATTACCTGCCTGTCCAACATGCCAGTTTTGAGTCAGTCTCAGCCGCAGCATCCTCCGAGGGGTTGTTTTGAGTGTGGTGACACTCGTCACATGGTTAGAGATTTACCAGATCTAGGAGGGGTGCATCTTCACAGACTTATCAGGTTCCACGTGCTCCACCGGGTCCTCCAGCTATTCTTCCAGCCCCAACTGCTACTCCACCTCCTCAGTCAGCTCGAGGTGGAGGCCGGGGAGGTCAAGGTCGCCCTAGAGGGGGAGTCCAGGCTAGGTACTATTCCCTTCCAGCCTGTTCAGAGGACGTCGCTTCAAATTCAGTCATCACAGGTATTGTCCCTGTCTGCCATAGGGATGCATCAGTAATATTTGACCCAGGATCTACATATTCATATGTGTCTTCTTATTTTGCTTCACATTTGGGTATATCTCAGGATTCTTTGAGTTCCCCTGTTTATGTATCCACTCCTGTGGGAGATTCTCTAGTTGTGGACTGCGTATATCGGTCGTGTTTGATTTTTCTCAGTGGTTTCGAGACTAGAGCTGATTTGTTATTACTCGGTATGGTAGATTTTTATGTTATATTGGGCATGGACTGGTTGTCGCCCCATTATTCTATTCTTGATTGTCACGCTAAGACCGTGACACTGGTTATGCCAGGCTTACCGAGATTAGAGTGGAGAGGTACCTTAAAGTATACTCCCCGCAGGGTCATTTCTTTTCTTAAGGCTCACCGGATGGTTGAGAAGGGGTGTGATGCGTACTTGGCCTATGTGAGAGATGTCAGTGTTGATACCCCTACAGTTGAGTCAGTCCCAGTAGTGAGGGACTTCCCTGATGTATATCCAGCTGATCTTCTGGGTATGCCGCCAGATAGAGATATTGATTTCGGCATTGATTTGTTGCCGGGCACTCAACCCATTTCTACTCCTCCCTATCGTATAGCTCCTCATGAGTTGAAGGAGTTGAAGGAGAAGTTGCAGGAGTTGCTGGACAAGGGTTTCATCAGGCCCGGTGTATCACCTTGGGGTGCTCCGGTCTTATTTGTGAAGAAGAAGGATGGTTCTATGCGTATGTTTATTGATTATCGGCAATTGAACAAGGTTACAGTGAAGAACATGTATTCTTTTCCTCGCATCGATGATTTATTTGATCAGCTACAGGGTGCCAGAGCATTTTCCAAGATTGACTTGCATTCTGGCTATCATCAGTTGAAGATTCAGGGGCCGGATATCCTGAAGACTGCCTTCAGGACCAGATATGGTCACTATGAGTTTCTTGTCATGTCATTTGGGTTGACCAATTCCCCAACAGCATTTATGCATTTGATGCATAATGTGTTCCGGACTTATCTTGATTTATTCATCATTGTGTTTATTGACGACATCCTAGTATATTTCCGGTCCCGGGAAGATCATGAGCAGCACCTGAGGACCGTGCTTCAGACTTTGAGGGAGCAGAGATTGTATGCAAAATTCTCTAAGTGTGAATTCTGGCTTGATTCAGTGGCATTCTTGGGCCACATAGTGTCTTGTGATGGGATCAAGGTATATCCGAAGAAGGTGGAGGCAGTGCAGAGTTGGCCTAGACCTTCATCAGCTACGGAGATCCGCAGTTTCCTTAGTTTGGCAGGGTACAACCGTCGCTTTGTAAAGGGATTTTCATCTATTGTATCACCTATGACGAGACTGACCCAGAAGGGTGCTCCGTTCAGGTGGACCGAGGAGTATGAGGAGAGGTTTCAGAAGTTCAAGACAGCTTTGACTACAACCCCGGTGTTAGTTTTTCCTATTGGTTCAGGGTCCTACACTGTCTATTATGATGCCTCAAGGATTGGCCTTGGAGCGGTATTGATTCAATACGGTAGGGTGATCTCCTACGCGTCTAGACAGTTGAAGGTGCATGATAAGAGTTATCTGGTTCATGATTTCGAGTTAGCAGCTATTGTTCATGCCCTGAAGATTTGGCGTCATTATTTCTACGGTGTTCCTTGTAAGATTTATACTGATCACCGGAGTTTGCAGCACTTGTTCAGGCAGAAGGACCTTAATTTGCGTTAGCGGAGGTGGTTGGAGCTACTTAAAGATTATGATATCACTATACTGTACCACTCGGGGAAGGCCAATGTAGTGGCCGACGCCTTGAGTCACCGGGCAGAGATTTTGGGGAGTTTGGCATATCTTTCAGCAACTGAGAGGCCTCTAGCCTTGGATATTCAGTCTTTAACCAGCCATTCGTGAATTTGGATGTTTCAGAGCCTAGCCGGGTATTAGCTTGTGTGGTTGCTCGATCCTCTCTTTATGACCACATCAGAGAGCGTCGGTATGATGATCTCCACCTTCTAGTTCTTCAAGATAGGGTTCATCGAGGTGATGCTAGGGATGTGACTATTGGTGATGACGGGGTTATGAGGATGCAGGGCCGGATCTACATGCCCAATGTAGATGGGCTTCAGGAGATGATTCTTGAGGAGGCCCATAGCTCACGGTACTCCATACATCCGGCTGCCGCGAAGATGTACCAGGATTTGAGGCAGCACTATTAGTGGAGGAGGATGAAGAAGGATATAGTGGGGTTTGTGGCCAAGTGTCTCAACTGTCAGCATGTCAAATATGAGCACCAGAGGCCAGGTGGATTACTTCAGAGGTTAGAGATCACCGAGTTGAAGTGGGAGCGGATCACGATGGACATTGTAGTTGGACTTCCACGGACATTGAGAAAGTTCGATGCTATTTGGGTGATCGTGGATCGGCTGACCATGTCAACTCATTTATTCCCAGTGTTGACCACTTATTCATCTGAGAGGTTGGCCGATATTTATATCAGGGAGACCGTTCGCCTTCACGGTATTCCAGTATCTATCATTTCAGACAGACGTACACAATTCACATCACGGTTCTGGAGAGCCGTTCAGCAGGAGTTAGGTACTAGGGTGGAGCTGAGCACAATCTTTCACCCTCAGATGGACTAACAATCCGAGCGCACGATTCAGATTCTTGAGGATATTCTCTGTGCCTGTGTGATGGAGTTTGGAGGGTCATGGGACCAATACTTGCCTCTTGCAGATTTTGCTTACAACAACAGTTACCAGTCCAACATTCAGATGGCACCGTATGAGGCTTTGTATGGTAGATGGTGCCAGTCCCCAGTGGTATGGTTTGAGCCGGGTGAGGCCCGATTGCTGGGTACAGATTTGGTCCAGGATGCCCTAGATAAGGTAAAGGTGATTCAGGAGAGACTTCGCACAACCAAGTCCAAGCAGAAGAGTTATGCAGATCGGAAAGTTCGTGATTTGGCATTTTTGACTGGTGATTGGGTTTTGCTTCGGGTATCGACTACTAAGGTCGTCATGAGGTTCGGGAAGAACAGTAAGATGATTCCGAGGTTCATTGGTCCTTTTGAGATATTGCGGCGCATTGGGGAGGTTGCTTATGAGCTTGCCTTACCTCCCAGCCTAGCAGGAGTTCATACGGTATTCCATGTGTCTATGCTCCAGAAGTATCACTGTGATCCGACTCTTGTATAGGATTTCAGCTCAGTCCAGTTGGACAAGGATCTATCTTAAGTTGGATAGGCAAGTCAGAAAACTCAGGTCAAAGAATATTGCATAAGTAAAGGTCTAGTGGAGGGGTCAGCCGGTCGAGGAGGCGACTTGGGAGACTGAGCAGGATATGCGCAGCCATTACCCTCATCCTTTCACAGCTTCAGGTATGTCTTATTACTCGTTCGAGGCCGAACGATTATTTTAAGAGGGGAGAATGTAACGACCCGGCCGGTCATTTTGATAGTTAGAGCCCCAATCCCCTAATAATTTCTTCCCCCATGTTTTTTATGCTATTGGGACTTTCCGGAGTGATTAGTTATGGAATTCGAAGAGTTTTGGGACACTTAGTCCTTAAATTGTGAGTTTAAGCCTCAGAAATTGGACCGTAGTCAGAACTGTGTGAAAACGGATCCAGAATGGAATTTTGTCAACTCCATTAGCTCCGTTGAGTGATTTTTAGATTAGGAGTGCGTCCGTAATGTTTTTTGGAGGATTGTAGTAGATTTAGGCTTGAATTGGTGAAAGTTAGAATTTCGTGGATTTCGGCCGATAGGGGAAATTTTGAGATCGAGCTCGGAATGGAATTCTAGAAGTGGCTGTAGGTTCGTGGTGTCATTTGTGACTTGTGTGTCAAATTTGAGGCCATTCGGACTAGGTTTGACATGTTTCGACATCGTTTGTAGATTTTGGAAAAATGCTAAGTTCTTAGGCTTGAATCCATGTTTAATTCATGTTTTTTGTGTTGTTCGAGGTGGTTGGAAGGCTCGACTAAGTTCGTATGGTGTTATGGGATTGGTTGGCAGGTTTGATTTAGATCCCGGGGGCCTTGGATGTGTTTCGGATGCTCAACGAGTCATTTTTTGACTTTGGAAGATTGCTGGTTTTTGCTGGTGTCTGCAACTAGTGTTCTTCATCGCGATCCCGTGAGGAAGTTCGCAATCACGTAGAGAAATTGAGAGGCCAGTTGGGTTAAACTCATCACGATCACAGAGCAAGGGACGCGATCGCGTAGGGGAGGCAGGTTTTGCATCGCGAACGTGTGGGCTAGGTCGCTTTCACGTAGAGGAATAAGGCGGCTAAGGGAAGCTAGGCTTTAACCCTTCGCGATCGCGTGGGGCCGATCGCGGTCGCGTAAGTCAGAGGAGTCATTTCATCATGTTCGCGTGGGTTGAATAGCGGTTATATAGAGTAAAAATGTGAGGCAGCAAAACTGTTCTTCTCGATCGCGTGAGTCTTTCCGCGATCGCGATGAAGAAATGTTTCGGCAAATTTAAAATGTTCCAAAATCGAGGGTTTATGTCATTTTTTCACTATTTGGACTTGAGAGCTCGGTATTAGGCGATCTTTGGAGGGATTTTCACGTGGGTGTTTAGGGTAAGTGATTCTTACTTAGTTTTGATTAATACCTGCTAATCTATGCGTAATTTTATCATCTAATTTCGGATTTGGGGTGAAAATTGGGGAAAATTTGAGAAAATTTCCTAAGACAAGTTTTTGGGTTTTGATTGAGAATTTGCTATCGGTTTTGAGTAAATTTGGTATGGTTCGACTCGTGAGTAAATGGATGTTCAGAATTTGCAAAATTCACCGGATTCCGAGGCGTGAGCCTCGGAACTTTTTTGGGCGATTTTTCTAATTTCGCGTTTTAACATCGATTTGATTAGTTGATTTAGTTACTTATAGATATATTTACATTATGAAATTTATTTGAATAGATTCGGGCCATTCGAAGTTGGATACTCATGGCAAGAGCATGATTTCAAGTTTATTTGAGAGGTTGAGGTAAGTGGCTTGCCTAACCTTGTGTTGGGGACTTCCCCTTAGGATGTTTGATATTATTTGATGTGTGGGCGTCGTGTACGTACACGGGCCGTTATTACAAAAATCTCATTTTTTTCTTCTTAAATCATAAATTGTCCTTCTTCTATTAAATTGCATTAATATGTTAAAATGTTTAGCTTAGAGTAGAAAAATATGCTTACGTGTCTAATTGTCTATTTGATTTTCTGTGCACCATGTTTAGTTAAGTTACTGCTTTTCCTTATCTATGATTATATGAACTGTATAAATTCGATGCCATATTTGTCATCTTATCCTGCATCGCATATTTAAATTGGGACTACGGACATAATTTGGATCCCCCTATACTGCATATTTAAATTGGGACTACAGACGTATTCCGGAAGATCCCCCTGTACTGCATATTTAAATTGGGACTACAGACGTATTCCGGGAGATCCCCCTGTACTGCATATTTAAATTGGGACTACAGACGTATTCCGGGAGATCCCCCAGCACTGTATATTTATTTTGGGACTACGAACGTATTCCGGGAGATCTCCCTGTATTGCATAATCATCTGGAACTACGGGACGGTATCCCGGGAGATTCCACCTTGATTTTACCTAGTTCTGAGCCGAGGGCTCCGTTGACTGTTAAGTTTTCGAAGGTTTTCTTTAACTGTTTAATGTAGAATTTACTTATCTCCTTTACTGTTTTAAATTGATTATATTTACTCCAGTAGGGCCTTAACCTGACCTCGTCACTACTTGACCGAGGTTAGGCTTGCCACTTACTAGGTACCAATGTGGTGTACTCATGCCCTTTCCTGCACATGTTTTCGTGTGCAGATCTAGGTACGAGCTATCAGCCTCGAGGATAGTATTTGCTGCTGATTCTAGGAGACTACAAGGTATTTCTCCCGCATCTGCAAAATCCTTAGAGTCCCCTTCTACTCCATCGTTTAGAGTCTTTTTATGTACTTCCAGACTTGTTTAGAGCTTCAGTAGTTATTAGAAGCTTGTGACTTTGTGACATTCCGGGTCATTGGGAGAATATTTTGTATGAGCCGAGCGACACCGTTTTTGCTATTTTAGATTTTGCCCTTATTTTCCTTATTTCTTGTGTTTTTATTGAAGTTTTCCCTTAATATTAGGCTTACCTAGTCGTAGAGGCTAGGTGCCGTCACAATATCTTTCGGAGGGTAAATTGGTTCGTGACAGTATCTGAGTCATAAAGTTCTGTTGGTAACTCAGGTAAATGAATCCAAATGGTGGAGTATGTCAATTGTGCCGTCGAGGAAAGAAACTTTGGTTCCCAACGGCGGACGGAGAGGAAATGGTTAAGTATGAACCAGGGGCCATTGTGTAAGGCTCGCAGCATGTTCTCCTCCCGTTGGAATTTGAGTAGGAAAGATCCCGACCCAAGATCAATGAGAGGCGTATCTTCTGTGGGCTTCCAAAGTGCAAAAATGTTTTTTTTGAGCATTTGGTGTCCCACCCTTAGGCCAAAAACCTTTACTATGACTGAATACTGCCATGGGGCATATAATTTTATTTTATCAGATGTGGACAATGGAATGAAGTTGTCCAGGTCATTTAGTATGGCACTTTCATCAGTGGGATCTAGGGTTTCATTGGTGTAGGTTGAGTGTATATGGTGTGGAAAGGGGGGGTTTGGAATTAATTTTTGTAAGAAAGAACTATTCTCAGAATTTGGAGTGGATTTATCAATTTGCATGGTATTGAGATCAGGTGGATCATTTGAGTGTGCCGTGGGTGGATCTTGATTGGTGTTCATGTTGAGGAAGAGTTCTCGGATTGGTGGATGTGGAGAGGGAGGGAGAGAGCATTGAGAGAAACTTAAATTTTCACGCTGTGCCTTTCTCTAAGTGGATGAATCTTTATATTAATAATACCTTCAATATAATAACAAAAGTTAGTTTTATAACATTAAATTTAACTTGGAATTATCAAAGAATTTATTAAGGTACATGTATCTATTATCAAAGAATTTATTAAGGTACATGTATCTAAATTCTTCACTTTACAAAGATAAGCTCTTTAACTTCCCATGCATATAATAATTTTTTTGAGCTAACATTTACACTTCATACATTTTATCTTCTCCTTCTACTTTTCTTAGCTTAAATATTCAGATTGTTATGATTTCTAAGTGCGATTATTTTCTTATAAATATAATCATGATTCAAGGCGTTTTACCATCCATGTACAAAAAGTTACAATATTATAAGTATGAAGACTTTAATATGAAATTATTTTACTAAAATATCCTTTAAAAACTGATTGACGAAATTAACCTATAAATTTACCCTCTATAATACCCCTTTTGTAATCTGTACTAAACATTTCATAAATAATAATAGTAAATAACAAAAAGGTAAAATATTTCATAATAATATTGTACTGACAATTATCACTATGATCATGGTATTGATTCTCTTCATTTACTTTCCATTACTATGCTCTTAAAACAACTCAATATAGAGTTCCACTTACTTCAAATTAATCTTTATCGGATTGTTTTCCCCAATAAAGCCTTAATCAATCCCCTATATTTAACAGATCAGTACATCTCCATCAATTACAGAAATTAATCATTAACATGCCTCTTTACTTTCTCATTTTATTTTTTGCCTTTTGATTTCCCCTCTTAATCTGATTCTTCTCCCGCACATTACCTATAAATGTTCACTTATTGCTATAATAAAATAAGAGATGAAGAGTTACGAGGGTAATTAATCCTGAAGAGCTATAATAGTAGATGAGTATGACACAGAGGATAATGTGGTCATGTATATGCAAAAATGATTATTAAACACACCCTTCAATATCTCTGATACCAAAGATCTATAAATACATATATGATATTTTTTATGTAAAGATAATCACTCTAATTTTTCGTCAGTTCTTTTGTTACTTATAGAAGAAAAATGCATATACGTTACGACCCGATTTCCTACCGTTGAGATCGTGATGGCGCCTAACGTTATACTTTCTAGACAAGCCAACATTAAAAAAATTAAAAAAACATATAAGAAATATTACTATCATCCAATATACGCTACCAAAATAATAAATGAAATAGTAAAACGATACTGCGAAAATAATACTAATGTCTAGCTACCCACGGTTTGGAGTCACAATTCACGAACTACTAAGAATATACTACAAGTATTTGGCTGAAAGAAAATTTATATCTATTTTGAACTAAATAAAACAACAACTGAATAATAAGGAAGAGACTCCAGGAATCTGCGGACGTCGACAGATCTACCTCGTGTCTCCGTGCGAACAGTCTGCTACAACTCGAACTCAGCTCAGACCTAAACCTGGATCTGCACAAGAAGTGCAGAGTGCAGTATCAGTACAACCGACCCATGTACTGGTAAGTGTTGAGTCTAACCTCGTAGAAGTAGTGACGAGGCTAGGACAGGACACCACATAAAAACCTGGACATGTATAATCATGCTAGTAGCAATAACAGCAAAAACAAAAAAGTAAACAACAAATAATGGGAAGGGAGCATACAGTGGGGAATTAACATAAGGAGTGAGAAAACAATAAGACATAAATAGACTAATAAACCAAAAAATTAAGCATTTAAAATAGAAAGGAAATTTGCACGGCATCACCCCTCGTGCTTTCACTTTCAGGTTCACCAAATACTAAATAGAATGCACGACATCATCCTTCGTGCTTTTACTCTTGTCCTCACCATATTATAAATAAGAATGCACGACATCACCCTTCGTGCTTTTACTCTCAACCTCACAATATAATTGAATTATGCATGGTATCACCCTTCGTGCTTTACAGTCTTCCTCACCATTCACAGAATCTTTAACAACTTATAAAGAGGAATTTCACAAGAAATCAGTATTTCATAATAGTTTCTATCACCATTTAACATTTCAATCTCAACTCAATGTTCACAATATTATCCATCTCGGTGGAACTGGATGCAAATCTTCCAACACTTCACTAAAGCAATAATCATAGATAATAGGCTTTAAGACTACGAGAATAACAAGAATGAACTTTCACTCGCATGTTATGACTCGACCACAATGTATAGGTACTCGTCACCTCAACTATACATCGTATTAAACAACAAAACAAGTAGCAAGTAGTCACTCGATACCTATTCCCTCAAGCTAAGGTTATACACAACACTTACCTCGACTTCGCAGGCAACTCACTGCTCAAGTACAACTTTTCCTTTAGAATTCACCTCCAACCCACTCGTATCTAATCATAATTAGTTCAATATCATTAATTATTGCTAGAGGAATTAACATTAATGCTTAATCATGATTTTCCTAAGTTTTCCCAAAAAAATGAAAAACCGACCCCGGGCCCGCTTGGTCCAAACTCGAGGTTCCCAAAATCCGTTTACCCGTTTACCCTCAAGCCCGAATATATGATTGGTTTTGGAATCCGACCCCAATTGAGGTCAAATTCCCCAAATTTTTGAAATACCTAGTATCTACCCAAAATCCCCAATTCCACCATGAAAACCTTAGATTTCTAGGTTAAATCTTTGTATAAAGTAGTAAAAGATTGGAAGGAACGAGTAAATGAACACTTACCTATGATTTTGGAAGAAAAAACCTTGAAACAATCGCCCTAAGTCTTCTACCCTTGGGAAAAATAAGAAGAAAAATGGCTGGAGTTCGAAATAATATGAACTCACTGGCTGACCCTCGCACCTGCGGTGCTTGGGTCGCACCTGCGGTGCTTGGGTCGCACCTGCGCTTGCGCACGTGCAGGACGGCTTCCGCTTTTGCGGAATAAGGAATGGGCCACTGGGGCCGCACCTGCGGACAATGTTCTGCTTCTGCGGTCCCGCTTCTGTAGAGGAAGTCCGCATCTGCGAAAAAAGGGAAGCTGGGCCGAGGTCGCACCTGCGGGCTGGTGCTCGCACTTGCGGGTAAAGGCTCGTAGGTGCGGGCACACCATAATTGGTTCACCAGCAACCTTGGTTGAGTTTTAACTCAACTCGCGCATCGCCCGAATGGCACCCAAGCCCTCGGAAATCCAAACCAAACATGCACATAAATCCAAAAACATCCTACGGACTTGCTCGTGCGATCAAATCACTAAAATAACACCTAAAACAAAGGATTTAGCATTAAAAGTCATGAATTCCTGAAGAACATTTCAAATTCATTATCTTCTCAACTGGACATCCGAATCACGTCAAATAAACTCTGATTTCCACCAAATTTTTACAGACATGGAATTTATGTTATAATAGACCTGTACCAGGCTCCGGAACCAAAGTACGGGCCCGATACCAACGAGTTCAAACATTTATCAATTTCTTTAATTCCTTTAAATTTCAGTTTAACAATTTTCATCAAAAAAATTAATTTCTCGAGCTAGGGACCTCAGAATTCAATTCCGGGCATACGCCCAAGTCCCATATTTACTACGGACCTCCCGGGGCCGTAGTAACACGGGTCCAGGCCCCTTTACTCAAAACTTTTACCAAAGACAACTAAAAATCAAATTTAACTCTCAAAAATTATTATTTCAACTATTTTCACATAAAGGCTTTTCGGATTCACGCCCGGACTGCGCATGTAAATCGAGGTGAATAAAAATAATATTTCTAAGGCTAACGAGCCCGGAATGGAGTCTTAAATAATAAGATGACCCTTTGGGTCATCACAATCTCCACCTCTAAAAAACGTTCGTCCTCGAACGGTCATAAAAAAGTACCTGAACTGGCAAACAAGTGTGGATACCTACTCCGCATGTCTGACTCGGACTCCCAAGTAGCTGCCGCAACAAGATAACCTCTCCACTACACTAGAACTGAAGGGTAACTCTTTGACCTTAACTGACGAACCTGCCGGTCTAGAATGGCTACCGGCTCCTCCTCATAGGTCAAATCCTTGTCCAAATGGACATAGCTGAAATCTAACACGTGGGACGGGTCACCATGATATTTCCGGAGCATAGACACATGGAATACCGGATGAACTGAGAATAAACCTGGAGGTAATACAAGTCTATAAGTTACCTCCCCCACTCTCTCGAGAATCTCAAATGGCTCGATGTACCTAGGGATCAACTTTCTCTTCTTTCCAAATCTCATAACACCCTTCATGGGCGATACCCGAAGTAATACCCTCTCTCCGATCATGAATGCTACGTCACGAACCTTACGGTCAGCATAACTCTTTTTCCTAGAATGAGATGTACGAAGGCGATCCTGTATAATCTTGACCTTGTCCAAGACCTCCTGAACTAAGTCTGCACCCAATAACCGAGCCTCTCCCGGCTCAAACTATCCAACTGGCGATCTGCACCGTCTACCATATAATGCCTCGTAGGGAGCCATCTGAATGCTCGACTGGTAGCTGTGGTTGCAGGCAAACTACGCTAATGGCAAGAAATGATCCCATGATCCTCCAAAATCTATAACACAAGCGCGGAGAATATCCTCCAAGATCTGAATAGTACGCTTGGACTGCCCGTCCGTCTAAGGATGGAATGCTGTGCTCAACTCAATTCGCATACCCAACTCATGCTGAACTACCCTCCAAAAGTGCGACTACGTACCTCGATCAGAAATGATAGACACGGGCACACAGTGAAGGCAAAAAATCTCCCAATTATAAATCTCTGCTAATCGCCGAGGTATAAGTACTTGCCACAGGAGTGAAGCACTGACTTAGTTAGCCTATCCACAATAACCCAAACGGCGTTGAACTTCCTTTGAGTTCGTGGGAGTCCAACAACAAAGTCCATAGTGATCCGCTCCTAATTCCACTCAGGAATGTTTGTCTGCTGAAGTAAACCACCGGGTCTCTGGTGCTCATACTTCACCTGTTGACAATTTAAGCACCGATCTACATAAACAACTATATCTTTCTTCATCCTTCACCACCAATAATACTGCCGCAGGTCCTGGTACATCTTGGCATCACCCGGGTGAATAAAATACTTAGAACCGTGAACCTCCTAAAGGATCAACTCACGAAGCCCATCAACACTAGGCACACACACTCGACCCTACATCCTCAAAACACCGTCATCTCCAACTGTAACCTGCTTGGCACCACCGTGCTTAACTGTGTCCCTCAGGACCATCAAATGCGGGTCGTTATCCTGCCGATCTCTGATACGCTCGAATAAGGAAGACCGAGCGACTGTAAAAGCTAGAATACGGCTGGGCTCTGAAATATCTAATCTCACAAACTGATTAGCCAAAGTTTGGATGTCTGAAGCTAGCGGCCTCTCACCGACTGGAATGAACACAAGGCTGCCCATACTCACCGCCTTCCTACTCAATGCATCGGCCGCCACATTGGCCTTCCTCGAATGGTACAATATAGTAACGTTATAGTCTTTCAATAAATCTAACCATCTTCTCTGTCTCAGATTGAGATCCTTTTGCTTGAACAAGTACTGAAGGCTGCAATGATCCGTGAAAACCTCATACGGCACACCATAAAGATAGTGCCTCCAAATCTTTAATGCGTGAACAATGGCTGCCAACTCGAATTCATGGACATGGTAATTTTTCTCATGAATATTCAATTGCCGGGACGCATATGCAATCGCCCTTCCTTCTTGCATGAATACTGCTCCGAGCCCAACACGGGAGGCATCACAATATACCGTGAAGGATCCTGAACCTGATGGAAACACCAACACCGGTGCTGAAGTCAAGGATGTCTTGAGCTTCTAAAAGCTCGCCTCATACTCGTCCGACCATTTGAATGGGGCACCCTTTTAAGTCAATTTAGTCATTGGGGCTGCTATAGATGAAAACCCCTCACAAAACGACGGTAGTAACCCGCAAAACCCAAGAAGCTCCTGATTTTCGTGGCTGAAGTGGGTCTAGGCCAGTTCTTGACCGACTCTACCTTCTTAGTATCTACCTGAATACCCTCTGCTGATATGATGTGACCCAAGAAAGCTACTGAATCCAACCAAAACTCGAACTTTGAAAATTTAACATACAACTGACTGTCCCTCAAAGTCTGAAGCGCTATCTGAAGGTGCTGCTCATGCTCCTCCCGGCTGCAAGAGTATATTAGAATGTCATCAATGAACACAATTACGAAAGAATCCAGATAAGGCTTGAAAACCCGATTCATCAAGTCCATAAATGTTGCTGGGGAATTAGTCAAGCCAAAAGACATCACCTGAAATTCATAGTGACCATACCTCATCTGAAAAACTGTCTTAGGGACATCGGATGCCCTAATCTTCAACTGATGGTAGCCCGATCTCAAATCAATCTTTGAAAACACCTTGGCACCCTGAAGCTGATCAAACAAATCATCAATTCTCGGAAACGGTTACTTATTCTTGATAGTGACTTTATTCAACTGCCGGTAATCTATACACATCCTTATCGATCCATCCTTCTTCTTCACGAACAAAACTGGTGCACCCCAGGGCGAGACACCAGGTCTAATGAAGCCCTTATTAAGCAAGTCTTGCAATTGTTCTTTCAATTCTGGTGGGGCCATCCGGTATGGAGGAATAGAAGTGGGCTGAGTGCCCGAAGCCCATCAATGCAAAAATAGATATCCCTGTCAGGTGGCATCCCCGGCAGGTCTGTAGGAAACACCTCGGGAAACTCACGAACAATAGGCACCGAATCTATAAAAGAAACCTCAGCACTAGAATCACGAACATGAGCCAAATAGGCCAAACACCCCTTCTCGACCATACACCGAGCCTTCATAAAATAACCCTGTCGGAGGAATGACCAGGAGTCCCTTTCCACATTAATCGAGGCAATCCTGGTAATGTTACTGTGTTGGCGTGACAGTCTAAGATGGTGTAATAAGGTGACAGCCAATCCATTCCCAATATGACATTAAAATAAACCATATCAAGGAGAAAAAGGTCCACACTGGTTTCAAGACCCTCAATAACGACCACTCATGCGCGATACACACTATATACAACAATAGCATCCCCCACAGGCGTAGACACATAAACAGGGATGCTCAAGGAATCGCGGGGCACAACCAAATACGAAGAAAAATAAGATGACACATAAGAGTAAGTAGACACCGGATCAAACAGAACTAAAGCATCTCTATTGCAAACTGAAATGGTACTTGTGATAATAATATAGGAGAACTCTGCTTCAGGTCTGGCAGGAAATGCATACAATCACGACTGGTGCTGGGCTCCACCACCCTGAAACATGTCATTGGGAGGACCTCTAACAGGCGGACCTCCACCTCTAGCGGGCTGTCCTCCACCTCTAACAATCTGGCCCCTACCTCAGGCTACCTAACCCCTACCCTTGGCTGGCTGGGCAGGTGGCCCGACAGCTGGTGTCGGAACTATAACACGAGAACCCTGATACTGAGAACTAACCGATGCGCGAGGGCAATATCTAGTAGTGTACCTCGGGTCATCACAAGTATAACAAGACTTCGGCTGCTGAGACTGCTGGCCGGCAAACTGACCCTGTCGACCTGTATAATCACCCTGAAAACTCTGAAGAGGAGGTGCACTGATAGGAGCTGGCTGATCAGAATAAAGTACGTAAGAGCCACGACCACCTGGGGCACCATGGGATGTTTGAAGTGCTGAATGGAATGTCCTGGAAGAACGGCCTCTTCTAAAAGTAACCCCGCCTCCAGATGAGGCACCGCTGAATCCACCGGAATGTCAAGGTCTCTTGTCTGACCCCTAACCTCCCAATACAAGAACTACCTCAACTCGCCGGGCCACATTGGCCGCATCATGGAAAGATATCTCGCTCCCTGTCTCCTTAGCCATCTGCAATCGGATAGGCCGGGCAAGACCCTCAATAAATCTCCTAACCCTCTCCCTCTTTGTGGGTAGGAAAAGAGTATCATGATGAGCCAAATCCACGAAACGGTTCTCATATTGCGTAACAGTCATGCTGCCCTGCTGGAGACGCTCAAACTGACGGTGACACTCCTCTGTAGTAGTAATAGGTAGAAACTTCTCCAAGAAGAGGTGTGAAAACTGATCCCAAGTAAGAGTAGGTGACCCAACTGGTCTAGTCAATAGATAATCCCTCCACCATTTCTTAGCAGAACCAGTCATCTGGAAAGCATCAAAGCCTACCCCATTGTTCTCCGAGATACCTATGTTCCGAAGAACCTCATGACAGCTATCAAGATATTCCTGGCAGTCCTCTGAAGAGGCACCACTGAAATGAACAGGGAAAATATTGATAAACTTGTCCAATCTCCACAAAGCATCGGAGGACATAGTTGTCCCATCAACGAGCAGTGTTGCAGCAATTGGTTGAACTACCCCAACTGGATGGGCCGCTGAGGTCTGAAGCTGAGTAGTAATCTGCTCCGGAGTGTGAGTAGTAGGGGTCTGGACTCCTTCTCCAGCCTGAGATACAGATGCTGCCCCGGGGAGTGCACCAGTCTGGGATACACTCTCCATAAGGCCTACTAGTCGGACCAAGGCATCCTGAAGCACCGGGGTAGCAATAAACCCCTCTGGGACCTGATATGGTCCTTCCGGAACGGTCTGAGCTGGAGCCCCCTCATAAAGCTCTATCTGGGGCTCCGCAGCTAGAGCTGCTGCTCGAGCACTAGGTTGAGTCCTGCCCTTGCCTCGGCCTCTGAAACGACCTCGGCCCCTGCCCCTTGTAGGAGCTGCTGCTACTGGAGGGTCCAACTGTTGTTCATCGGAAGATGAGGTACGTGTTCTCGCCATCTGCGAGAGAATAAGAATAGAAGAGTTCAATCGGTATGGGGATAACAAGAATCGTATGACATAGTTGAATAAAAGTGGACTTGTTCCTAAATTTATAGCCTCTAAAAGATAATTACAGACATCCCCGTACCGATTCCTCAGACTTTATTAAGCTTGTCCGTGAATTGTGAGACCTAGGCAAACCTAGTGCTCTGATACCAACTTGTCACGACCCGATTTCCCACCGTCAGGGCCGTGACGGCGCCTAACGCTGTACTTGCTAGGCAAGCCAACATTACAGCGTTACAACAATAAAACAATTAAAAAACATATAAGAAATGTTACTACCATCCATTATACGTTACCAAAATAATAAATGAAATAGTAAAACGATACTACGAAACTAATACTAATGTCTAGCTACCCACGATTTAGAGTCACAATTCACGAACTACTAAGAAGTTACTACAAGTATTTGGATGAAAGAAAATATATATCTGGTTTGAACTAAATAAAACATCAACTGAATAATAAGGAAGAGACTCCAGGAATCTGCGGACACCGGCAGATCTACCTCGTGTCTCTGTGCGAATAGTCTACTACAACTCGAACTCAACTCGGACCTAAACCTGGATCTGCACAAGAAATGCAGAGTGCAGTATCAGTACAACCGACCCATGTACTGGTAAGTGTCGAGTCTAACCTCGTATAAGTAGTGACGGGGCAAGGACATGACACCACATAAAAACCTGGACATATAAATCATGCTAGTAGAAATAACAACAAATAAAGAAAAGTAAACAACAAAATATGGGAAGGGAGCTTACAATGGGGAATTTAACACAAGGAGTGACAAAAAAATAAGACAAAAATAGACAATAATAAACCAACAAATTAAGCATTTAAAATAGGAAGGAAATTTGCACGGCATCACCCTTTGTGATTTTACTCTCAGTCTTATCAAATAATAAATAGAATGCATGGCATCATCCTTCATGCTTTTACTCTCATCCTCACCATATTATAAATAAGAATGCACGGCATCACCCTTCGTGCTTTTACTCTCAACTTCACAATGTAATTAAATTATGCACGGCATCACTCTTCGTGCTTTACACTCTTCCTCACCATTCGCAGAATCTTTAACAACTTATAAAGAGGAATTTCACAAGAAATCAATATTTCATCATAGTTTCTATCACCATTTAAAATTTAAATCTCAACTCAATATTCACAATATTATCCATCTCGGTGGAATCGGATGCAAATTTTCCAACACTTCACTAACAACAATAATCATAAATAATAGACTTTAAGACTACGAGAATAACAAGAATGAACTTTCACTCGCATGTTATGACTCGACCACAACGTATAGGTACTCGTCACCTCACCTATACATCTTATTCAACAACAAAACAAGTAGCAAGTAGTTACTCGATACTTATCCCTCAAGCTAAGGTTAGACACAACACTTACCTCGACTTCGCAGGCCACTCACTACTCAAGTACAACTTTTCCCTTAGAATTCACCTCCAACACACTCGTATCTAATCATAATTAGTTCAATATCATTAACTATTGCTAAAGAAATCAATTTTAATGCATAATCATTTTCCTAAGTTTTCCCAAAAAAAGTTAAAAACCAATCCCGGGCCCGCTTGGTCCAAAATTGAAGTTCGGACCAAAATCTGTTTACCCGTTCACCCCCGAGCCCGGATATATGATTGGTTTTGGAATCCGACCCCAATTGAGGTCAAATTCCCCAAATTTTCGAAATACCTAGTTTCTACCCAAATTCCACCATGAAAACCTTAGATTTCTAGGTTAAATCTTTGTATAAAGTAGTAAAAGATTGGAAGGAACGAGTAAATGAACACTTACCTATGATTTTGGAAGAAAAAATCCTTGAGAAAATCACCCTAAGTCTTCTACCCTTGTGAAAAATAAGAAGAAAAATGGCTGGAGTTCGAAATAATATGAACTCACTGCTCGACCCTCGCACCTGCGGTGCTTGGGCCGCACCTGCGGCACAGCTTCCGCTTTTGCGGAATAAGGAATGGGCCACTGGGGCCGCACCTGCAGACAATGTTACGCTTCTGCGGTCCCGCTTCTGCGGAAAAAAGGAAGCTGGGCCTGGGTCGCACCTGCGGTTAAAGGCTCGCAGGTGCGGGGCACACCAGAACTGGTGCACCAGCAGCCTTGGTTGAGTTTTAACTCAAATCGCGCATCGCCCGAATGGCACTCGAGCCCTCGGAGCTACAAACCAAACATGCACACAAATCTAAAAACACCCTACGGACTTGCTCGTGCGATCAAATCGCTAAAATAACACCTAAAACTGCGAATTTAGCATCAAAACTCATGAATTCCCGAAGAACATTTCAAATTCATTCTCTTCTCAACCGGACGTCCGAATCACGTCAAATAAACTCCGATTTCAACCAAATTTTACAGACATGACATATATGTTATAATAGACCTGTATCGGGATCCAAAACTAAAATAAGAGCCCGATACCAACGAATTTAAACATTAATCAATTTCTTTAATTCGTTAAATTTCCGTTTAACAATTTTCATCAAAAAATTTATTTCTCGAGCTAGGGACCTCGGAAGTCGATTCCGCGCATACGCCCAAGTCCCATATTTTACTACGGACCTCCTGGGACTGTCAGAACACAGGTCCGAGTCCGTTTACTCAAAACGTTGACCAAAGTCAGCTAAAAATCAAATTTAACTCTCAAAAATTATTATTTCATATATTTTCACATAAAGGCTTTCCGGATTCACGCTCGGACTGTGCACACAAATCGAGGTGAATAAAAATAATGTTTGTAAGGATAACGAGTCCAGAATGGAGTCTTAAATCATAAGATAACCCTTTGGGTCATCACAATATAAATTCTTAGAATTCTAAAGTAGCTCAATGAGGGTAAGGGATGCTGAAGTCTTTCTGGAAGTTAAAATCTATCTTTTCACGATGCTGTGTTTTAGCAGCTTAATTAGTAACCATGATACATTTTCATGTTCGTAGAAACTACTCTTTTAATGTTTATTTTTAAGGCTCTTTGAAAAATCTGATTTTTCTTATCACGTTTAATTCATGAAACTGAGAAATTCAACGCAACGTTATCACTGATTGCTCGCTGAGGGTAAGTGAGACAAAGACCCTACTACAATTTCTTCCTTTCATTTTTGTTTTCTTTAATTATGTTATGTAATTTGGCCTTATGGGTAGATGCCTGAATCATGTCTAAATTTAATTTCTCATATTTTCTCCCTTTTTGTTGCATTTTTATTTATAAATTTCACATTAAAAGATTATTTTATTTTTCAAAAAGGATATAGAAATCCGTTCACATTGTAAGAATAGTTTTATTACAAAATCCGTATTCAACCATAATAATCTCACACATAATTTAAATATTGTTTTCAAGAAAGTACACTTTTCTTTAATATTATTTTATAACTCAAGCACATCGTTTGATAATATTTATATATGTTTAAAAAATATTATACACAATAATATGAGATACGCGCAATGCACATATCCAGAAACTAGTATATATATATATATATACACACACACACACACACATACATACATGTATGTATATATATATATATACATACACATATGTATATAAAAGTATGAATACAATGTTGGTTTACAAAAAGAACCTTACAATATTAAACATAATAATTCTTAATGAAAGGACATAACTGAAATTCTAGATATTAGCCTTATAATTCTTTTAGTTTTAGGACATAATACTACGCGTTAGAAATCCTATATGATTACCTTTAGGAATCCTATTAGTATAATTACTTTCGGAGCTGTCTAATTCATATAAAATTGAATAAGTAATTATCTTTAGTCATGTAATCCTATTACTTTTTGGATATACTTCTTTAAAATTCCTATTGTTAATGTAATTCGAAAACGTATTATAGTATCCTATTACTAATTTAATTTGAGAATGTATTATATTGTACAAATCCATTTAGTAAAAGGCGAGCCAGTATTATTATAAAAGAATAAATACAATATTGATATACCAAAATAGCCCTAAAATATTAAGCGGAAGAACTCATAGGAAAAGGATATAACTGCAATAACCTATTTTATTGACTACAATACTTTCTTTACTAATTTTTAATATATAATATTTTAAAATTAATAAAAAATTTTCTATTAAACTCATATAAAAAATATGTAGGAAAGTTTAACAAAATTAATTTCATAAGAATCCTCTGTATTGGAAATACATTACTACTCCATAATGTCCAATACCAAATTTTTTTTATAAAAGTAATATTAATGGATTGCATAAAGAGTTGAAATTGATAAAAAAAAATACCTTGTGATGACCTAAAAAGTCATCTTCTGTTTTAAAATTCAATTCTGCGCTCGTTAGCCTTAAAAATCTCATATTTACCCTCCTCTGTCACGACCTAATTTACCCTCCGAAAGGTATCGTGACGGCACCTAGTATCTACCACTAGGTAAGCCTAATATTTAGGGAAACTTTAATAAAAATACAAGAAATAAGGAAATAAGGGCATAATCTAAAGTAGCAATTCAGTGCCGCTCGCCTCGTACAAAATAGTCTCCCAATAACCCGGAATGTCACAAAGTCACAAGATTCTATAAACTACTGTGGCTCTAAACAAGTCTGGAAGTACATAAAGAAAATAATTCTAAACGATGGAGTAGAAGGGGACTCTGAGGATTCTGCGGACGCGGCAAAAATACCTTGTAGTTTCCTAGAATCAGCAGCAAATACTATCCTCGAGGTTGATAGCTCGTACCTGGATCTGTGCACGAAAACATGTGCAGGAAAGGGCACGAGTACACCACATTTGGTACTCAGTAAGTGCCAATCCAAACCCCGGTCAAGTAGTGACGAGGTCAGGTTAAGGCTCTACCGGATTACATACAATCAATTTAAAACAGTAAAAGAGTTAAATGTATTCTACTGTAAACATTTAAAGAAGATATTCGAAAAAAACTTAACAGAAAAAAGGGAGCCCTCGGCTCAGAACAAGGTAAGCACAAAGTGGAATCTCCCGTAATACGTCCATAGTCCCAAAATAAGTATGCAGTACAAGGGGATCTCCCGAAATACGTCCGTAGTCCCAAAATAAATATGCAGTGCTGGGTGATCTCTCGGAATACGTCCGTACTCCCAATTTAAATATACAGTACAGGGGGGTCTCCCTGAATACATTCGTAATCCCAATTTAAATATGCAGTACATGAGGATCTCCCCGAATACGTCCGTAGTCCCAATTGAAAAATGCAATACAAGATAAATGACAAGTATGGCATAGATTTATATCATCTAATCACAGGTAAAGAAAAGCAAAAAGATAACTAAGCATGGTGCACAGAATATCAAATAAACAATTAAACACGTAACATGCTTTTCTACTATGAGCTAAACACTTAAAAATATTAATGCAATTTAATAGAAGAAAGAAAATTTATGATTTAAGAAGAAAAATGGGATTTTTGCAATAACGGTTCGTGTACCTACTCGTCACCTCACGTACACGGCGCCCACACGTCAAATAATATCAAATGTACTAAGGGGAAAGTCCCCAACACAAGGTTAGGCAAGTCACTTACCTCAACCGCTCAAATCAACTTGAAATCACGCTCTTGCCACGAGTACCCAACTGCGAATGGCCTGAATCTATTCAAATGGATTGCAAAATATAAATATAGCTATAAGTAACTAACTCAACTAATCAATTCGAAGCTAAAATGCGAAATTAGAAAAATTGCCCCCAAAAGTCCCCCGGGTCCACGCCTCGGAATCAGGTGAAATTTATAAATTTCGGATACCCATTTACTCATGAGTCTAACCATACCAAATTTACTCAAAACCAGTACCAAATTCTCGATCAAAACCTAAAAACTCGGCCTAGGAACTTTTCTCAAATTTTTCCCAATTTTCACCGCAAATCCGAAATTAGATGATAAAATTAAGCATAGATTAGCGGGAATTAATCAAAACTAAGTAAGAATCACTTACCCCAAATACACACGTGAAAATCCCTCCGAAATCGCCTAATCCCGAGCTCTCAAGTCCAAATAGTGAAAAATGACATAAACTCCTGATTTTGGAAAATTTTAAATCTGCCCAGGCATTTCTTCATCGCGATCGCGACACTTGCCTAGCGATCGCGAAGCACAAAAAGGTCTGCCCCTAATTTAACCTTACGCGATCACGGAACTATCCACGCGTTCGCGATTTATTGCCACACAACACTACGCAATCGCAACCTGCCTCACGCGATTGCGTAGAGCAATCGCCTCAATCTTCACCAACTAACTTCCTTCTATGCAAACGTGACCCTGACAACGCGTTCGCGAAGCACAACACCATACTCACACGCGATCGCGATCGCGACCAGACCTCCGCAATCGCATAGAACAAAACCAACGCAACCCCAGCTAAGCCTACGCGATAGCGAACATATTCTTGCTACCGCGTAGAAGAAAACTAGAAGAAAATTAACAGCAAAAATCTGCCAACTTTCCAAGTCCAAAAATGGCCCGTTGAGCATCCGAAACTCACCCGAGGCCATTGGGACCTCAACCGACCATGCCAACACCTCCCATAACCTCAATCAAACTTAGTCGAGCCTTCGAATCACCCAAAACAACATCAAAATACCAAATTAAACCCAAATTCAAGCCTAAGGATTTCTAAACTTTCAAAATTCGCCAACGATGCCGAAAACATCCAAACCACGTCCGAATGGCCTGAAATTTTGCACACACAGCACAAACAACATTAGGAACCTATTTCAACTTCCGGAATTCGATTTCGACTCTGATAGCTAATTCTCCACTGCCGACCAAAAATCGCAAAAATTCAATTTCACCAATTCCAACCTAATTCTACCATGGACCTTCAAATAACATTTCGAACACGCTCCTAAGTCCCAAATCACCTAACGAAGCTATCCGAACCGTAAAAACCAAATTTCGAGATCATTTACTTATAAGTTAACTACCGGTTGACTTTTTCAACTAAATAACAAACTTAAGAGACTAAATTTCTCATTTCTCTCCACAATCACTCAGAACCCGAGCCAACCAATGTCACGACCCGAATTTTCCTCCGTCGGTACTGTCATGGCGCCTAATGTTGAACCTGCTAGGCAAGCCAACATGAATGATTAATTTACCTTACTCCTTCATTATTATCAGATAAAGGTGAAATACAAAACCATCAGAAATGAAAATTCAAAAAATGAAGCAAAGTCTAGTAACTTGACCAATTACCATCTCGAAATTTATAACACTAAACCCAGAATTTTGGTGTCACAACTTCACGGACTATCTACGAGTACTACAAATATGGGGTTTGAACAAAAGTAAATACATATGTTTTTGGAATAACTAGAACAGAATACAAATGAAATAGAAGGAGACGCCAAGGTCTGTGGACGCCTGCAGGACTACCTCGGTGTCTCCACGTGGACTGAAGGCAGCCTCCTCGCTCTAAGGTTCGTAGGGTCCTGTACCGAGATCTACACAACAAAGATGTGCAAAGTGTAGCATTAGTACAACCGACCCCATGTACTGAGTAAGTGTCGAGCCTAACCTCGGCGAAGTAGTGACGAGGCTAGGACACGACCACCAAATCAACCTGTGCAGTTTAATAGTATACATAGAAAATAATACAACGAGGAATAAGCAGTTAAGCATAAACGAAAGGGGAACATGCCGAGGGGAGGAAATATCAAATAATGGAAATAACGAGATAAGGCACAATTTAGATATCAATTTAAGCAACAGAAATAGTAATATGAAAACAAGTGCACTACATCACCCTTCGTGCTTTTACTCTTGTCCTCACCATCAGAATCACTACATTCAGCACGACATCACCCTTCGTGCTTTTAAAATCACAATATCGGCACGACATCACTCTTCGTGCGTTAACATTCACTAAAAATCTCACGCACGGCATCACCCTTCGTGCTTTCACACTCTTCCTCACCCAAACACATCAAATGACAGCAATCCAATAAGGAAAAATAACGGAGTAAACATAAATAAAACCATAACGTCCTGGCAAGGGAGCCAACATTGGAATCAATACCATCTCGGCAAGGGAAAAACAACTATAACCAATCTCACTTAGTGCATAACTTCACATAAACATCTTCAACTGAAACTAATACTCGACACAGTTCAATATCAAGGAATTTCCACCAACATGGATAGCTATAAAGTGAAACTCAAGTATTACTTAACGAGAAACCACATAAATCACAATATTCGACTCACGTGCATACTTGAAACCAACGTATAGGTACTCGTCACCTCACATATACGTTGAGCATGATACTTACACATAGGAAATCGGACACAACACCTATTCCCTCAAGCTAAGGTTATGCCATACACTTACCTCGAATTCCACGACCAAACTCAAGCCTCGATTACCGCTTTCCTTTTTGAATTTGACTCCAATGCACTTGTATCTAGACATATTTAACTTAATAACATCCATAAATGCTAAACAATTCAATCCTAACGCTTAATTATAGGTTTTATATCATTCTTCCCAAAAGTCAAAAATCGACCCTGGGTCCGCTTGGTCAAAATACGAGGTTCGGACAAAAATTCGATCACCCATTCACCCAGGAGCCCGAATATATAGTTAGTTCCGGAATCTGACCCCAAAACAAGGTCTAAATTCCAATTATTCAAAAATCTCTAACTCTACCCAAATCCCCAATTTTCTACCCTTAAGAACATGATTTAGGCCTAAAAATCTAATGGGTGTTAATGAAAATTGAAGAAAACGAGTCTAAGAACACATACCTATGGTTTTGTGGTGAAATCCCTCTTCAAAAATCGCCCAAGTTTGAGTTTTAGTGAAAGAGTTATGAAAATTTGAAGAAATCCCGTTTTTGCTACTGTTTTTAAAAGACTTGGCACTTATTCTATGCGTTCGCGTGCCTTGGATGTGTTCGCATAGGCTTAATCCCCCACGCATACGCGTTCGCAGGCCACAAGCCGCGTTCGCACAGCATGTGGCCCGTTCGCACATCATTACAACTACCTATCCCCCAGCTCGCTTCCTACTCTATGCGTTCGCGACTGACCTGGTGTGTTCGCGTAGAGTAAACTCCCCAAGCCTCCGCGTTCGCACCTAGGTCTATGCATTCGCATAGTGTAAACCAGTCCCCATCCCCGTTTGTGCATTGCGTTCGCGTGGGTTACCACGCATTCGCACAATGTAAAAACCCAGACACCAGATACAGCCAACACAACAGGTTTTCTAAGTTTCAAAACACTTCGACGCCTATCCGAAACTCGCCCGAGCCCTCGGGGCTCCAAACCAAACATGCACACAACCTGAAAAACATCCTACAGACTTAATCGTGCGATCAAATCGCAAAAATAACATCTTAAACAACGAATTTAGCATAGAAATTAAAGAAAAATCTCAAAACTTCCAAAGTTTCAAATTTCACAAATACGGGTCCGAATCACGTCAAACGACCTCCGTTTCTTACCAAATTTTACAGACACAATTTAATTATTTTACTGAACCTGTACCGTGCTCCGGAACAAGAATATGGGCCCGATACCATAAATTTCAAATATAAGCAAATTCCCAAAAACTCTAATATTTTCAGAAAAACAATTTCTTTCAAAAATTCATTTCTCGGGCTTGGGACCTCGGAATTCGATTCCGGGAATACGCCCAAGTCCCATATTTTCCTACGAACCCTCCGGGACTGTCAAATCACGGGTCCAGGCCCGTTTACCCAAAATGTTGACCGAAGTCAACTTAAATCAAATTTTAAAGGCAAAAATTAGCATTTTCTCAGTTTTTCATATAAAAGCTTCTCGGATGTACACCCGGGCTGCGTATGCAAAATGAGGTAAGATAAAATGAGGTTTTCAAGGCCTCGGAACAAAGTTTCGACTTATAAAACAAGGGATGACCTTTTGGGTCATCACATTCTCCACCTCTAAATCAAACGTTCGTCCTCGAACGGACATAGAAAAGTACCTGAATCGGGGAAAATATGGGGATATCGGCTCCGCATATCAGACTCGGACTCCCAGGTAGCTGCCTCGGTAGGCTGACCTCTCTACTGGACACAAACCGAAGGATAACTCTTCGATCTCGACTGACGAATCTGCAAGTCTAATATGGCTACCGGCTCCTCCTCATAGGTCATATCCTTGTCCAACTGGACACTGCTAAAATCTAACACATGGGCTGGATTGCCGTGATACTTCCGAAGCATAGACACATGAAACACTGGATGCACAACTGATAAATTCGGTGGCAACACAAGTCTATAAGACACCTCTCCCACTCTATCAAGGATCTCAAACAGACCAATGTACATAGGTCTTAGCTTGCCCTTTTTTCCGAATCTCATCACGCCCTTCATGGGCGACACCCGAAGCAACACTCGCTCTGCGACTATGAATGCCAATTCATGAACTATGCGGTTGGCATAACTCTTTTGCCTGGACTGAGCTGTCCGAAGTCTATCCCGAATGATCTTTACCTTATCCAAGGCATCCTGCACTAACTCTGTACCCAGCAACCGAGCCTCTCCCGACTCAAACCACCTAACCGGCAATCGACACCGCCTACCATATTGTGCCTCATAGGGCACCATCTGAATGCTCGACTGATAGCTGTTGTTGTAGGAGAACTCAGCTAATGGAAAAAACTGATCCCAAGAACCTCCAAAGTCAATGACACATGCCCGTAGCATATCCTCCAAAATCTGAATAGTACGCTCGGACTGCCCGTCCGTATGAGGATGAAACGCTGTGCTCAACTCAACCGTGTGCCCAACTCACACTGAACTGTCCTCCAGAAATGCGAGGTAAACTGCGTACCTCGATCAGAATAATGGACACGGGTACGCCATGAAGACGAACAATCTCCCTAATGTAGATCTCATCTAATCTCTCCGAAGAATAGGAAACTTCCAATGGAATGAAATGCGTTGACTTGGTCAGCCTATGCACAATGACCCATACTGCATCGAACTTTTTTTGAGTCCGTGGGAGTCCAACAACGAAATCCATGGTGATACGCTCCCACTTCCACTCAGGAATCTCAATCTCCTGCATCAATCCACTAGGTCTATGATGCTCCTACTTTACCTGCTGACAATTCAAGAACTGAGCTACATATGCCACAATATCCTTCTTCATCCTTCTCCACCAATAATGCTGCCGCAAATCCTGGTACATCTTTGCGGCACCCGGATGGATAGAATACCGGGAACTATGGGCCTCCTCTAATATCAACTCACGAAGTCCATCCACATTGGGTACACAAATACGACCCTGCATCCGTAAAACTCCATCATCACCAACTGTAACCTGCTTGGCATCACCGTGCCGGACCGTATCCCTAATGGACACACAAATGAGGATCATCATACTGGCGGTCTCTTAAACGATCAAATAATGAGGAACGAGCAACTGTATAAGCTAGAACACGCCGGGCTTATAAACATCCAATCTCATGAACCGATTGGATAAAGCCTGAACATCCAAAGCAAGTGGTCTTTCCCCGACCGGAATATATGCAAGACTAACCATACTGGCTGACTTCCTACTCAAAGCATCGGCCACTACATTTACCTTCCCCGGATGATATAAGATGGTGATGTCATAGTCTTTCAACAGCTCCAACCATTTCCTCTACCTCAAATTTAGATCATTCTGCTTGAACAAATAATGCAAGCTCTTGTAATTCGTGAACACCTCACATGACACGCCATATAGATAATGCCTCCAAATCTTCAGCGCGTGAATAATGGCTGCTAGCTCCAAATCATGAACTGGATAATTCTTCTCGTGGATCTTCAGCTGACGCGAAGCATATGCAATAACCTTGCCATGCTGCATCAACACTGCACCAAGTCCAACCCGAGATGCATCACAATACACAGTATATGGTCCTGAACCTGTGGGCAAAACCAACACCGATGCCGTAGTTAAAGCTGTCTTGAGCTTCTCGAAGCTCGCCTCACACTCCTCTGACCACCTGAATTGAGTACCCTTCTGAGTCAACCTGGTCATCGAGGCTGTAATAGATGACAACCCTCCACGAATCGACGGTAATAGCATGCCAAACCCAAGAAACTCCGGATCTCTGTGGCTGAAGTGAGTCTAGGCCAATGCTTGACCGCTGAAATCTTGTTGGGATCCACCTGAATACCCTCTGCTGATACAACATGACCCAGAAATGCAACTGAACTCAACCAAAACTCACATTTTGAAAACTTGGCATATAACTGACTGTCCTTCAGAGTTTGAAGAACGACTCGAAGCTGCTGCTCGTGCTCCTCCCGGCTGCGGGAGTAAATCAGAATATCATTAATGAAGAAAATCATGAACTTGTCGAAATAAGGCCTGAACACTCGGTTCATCAAGTCCACGAAAGCAGCTGGGGAATTAGTCAACCCGAATGACATCACTAAGAACTCATAATGCCCGTACCGAGTGCGAAAAGATGTCTTAGGGACATCAGATGCCCTAATCCTCAACTGATGGTAGCCAGATCTCAAATCAATCTTCGAAAATAGCTTGGCACCCTGAAGCTGATCAAACAAATTATCAATCCTCGGCAACGGATACTGATTCTTGATGGTAACCTTGTTAAATTGCCGATAATCTATGCACATTCTCATCGATCCGTCCTTCTTCTTAACAAACAACACCGGCGCACCCCAAGGCGAGAAACTAGGCTTAATGAAGCCTTTATCAAGCAAATCCTGCAACTGTTCTTTCAACTCCTTCAACTCTGGCGGGGCCATACGGTACGACAGAATAAAAATAGGCTGAGTGCCCGGAGCCAACTCAATGCAAAAGTCAATATCCTTGTCGGGTGGCATACCCGACAAGTCTGCAGGAAACACCTCTGGAAACTGTCGGACAATGGGCACAGACTCCATAGAAGGAACCTCGGCACTAGAATCACGAACACATGCCAAATAGGCCAAACACCCCTTCTCGACCATGCGCCGAGCCTTCATATATGAGATAACCCTGCTGGAAGAATGACCAGGAGTCCGTCTCCATAAGGTCACGGTCTTGGCATGACAGTCTAGTATGGCATGATAAGGCGACAACCAATCCATCCCCAAAATAACATCAAAATCTACCATATCAAGAAGTAGAAGATCTACACTAGTCTCAAGACCACCAATAATCACTATACACGAACGGTAGACATGATCTACCACAATAGAATCACCCACCGGTGTAGATACATATACAAGAGTACTCAGAGAATCATGGGGCATAACCAAGTAAGGAGCAAAATAATATGACACATAGGAAAATGTGGACCTCGGATCAAATAAAATCGAAGCACCCCTGCTGCAAACTGAACCATACCTGTGATAACTGCATCGGAGGCTTCAACCTCAAGTCTGGCTAGAATAGCATAACATTGGGGCTGGGCCCCACCCATCGGAACTACGTCCCTGGGACGGCCTCCTGCTGGCTGACCTCTACCCCTAGTAGCCTGGCCTCCACCTCTAACTGTCTGACCTCCACCTCTAACTGTCTGACCTCCACCTGTAACACCTCGACCCCCACCTCTGGCTGGCTGAGCGGGTGGTGGAGCACCTGGTGCGGAAACCATAGGACGAGAACCCTGGTGGTGAGAACTGCTCGAGGCTGGAGGTAAAAATCTAGCAATGTGCCTTTGATCGCCACAAGTATAGCAAGCCCTTGGCTGCTGACCCTGACACTGACCCTGACGACCTGAGTAACCACCTTGAAAACTCTGAAGCGGCGGTGCACTGATAGGAGCTGATGGTGCACCGTAGGGAAAATGATCAGAATACTGCAAATGGGAACCACGACCACCTGGAGCACTGCGAGAAACCTGAAGTGCCGAATGAAACGGCTTAGGAGGATGACCCCTACAAAAAGAATCCCTGCCTCCAGATGAGGCGCCACTAAACCTACCAAAATAACGGGGTCTCTTGTCAGACCCCTGACCACCCCCCTGCAACAGAACCATCTTAACTTGTCTGGCCACATTGGCTGCATCCTGGAAAGAATTCTCACTCCTTGTCTCCTTGGCCATCTGTAATCTGATTGGCTGAGCTAGTCCCTCAATAAATATCCTCACCCTCTCTCGCTCGGTGGGAAGTATCATAATAGCATGTCGGGCCAAGGTAACAAATCTAGTCTCATACTCAGTGACGGTCATAGAGCCCTACTGGAGACGCTCAAACTGCCTCCGAAAATCCTCTCTCTGAATGACAGGAAGAAACTTCTCTAGAAATAGCTGAGTGAACTAGGCCCAAGTCAAGGCCAGTGATCCAACTGGTCTGGCCAAACGACAATCTCTCCACCAAGTCTTGGCGGGACCTAACAAACGAAAGGTAGAAAAGTCGACCCCGTTGGTCTCCACTATCCCCATGTTCCATAGAACCTCATGGCAGCTATCCAAATAGTCCCGGGGATCCTCTGAAGACGCACCGCTATGAGTAGTAGTGAAAAGCTTGGTGAACCTGTCCTACGTCCACAAAGAATCAGCAGACATAGCTGCTCCATCACCGGTCTGGGCTACAATACCCGGCTGAACTACCCCGGCTGGCTGAGCTACTGGAGTCTGAAACTGAGAAGCCAACTGCTTCGAAGTGCGAGTAGCAGGAGTCTGGGCTCCTCCCCCAGCCTGAGAGACGGTTGGTGCTGCAGGAAGCAAACCTGCGTGAGCGACACTCTCCATGAGGCCCACTAGACGGACCAGAGCATCCTGGAGTATTGGGGTGGCAATAAACCCCTCGAGAACCTGAGTTGACCCAACCGGGACTGTCTGGGCAGGAATCTCATCATCAAACTCTACCTGAGGCTACTCCACTAGGACTGCTACTCTGGGCTGAGCTCTGCCCCTGCCTCTAGCATGGTCTCGGCCTCGTCTCCGACCCCTCGTAGGAGCTGCAACTGGAGATTCGGGCTGCTGATCAGTAGATGAAGAAGCACGTGTTCTCGCCATCTGCGAGAGAATAGAATAGAAATTCAGTTAGCATTTAGAATTCAAATCGCACGACAGAGAAGAATAGATGTGAAGTTATTCCTAAACTCTACAGCCTCTGGGGGATAAGCACAGACGTCCCCATACCAATCCCTCAGACTCTACTAAGCTTGTCCATGAATTGTGAGACATAAGCAACCTAGTGCTCTGATACCAACTGTCACGACCCGAATTTTCCACCGTCGGGACTGTTATGGCGCCTAACGTTGAACCAGCTAGGCAAGACAATGTGAATGTTTAATTTAACTTACTCCTTCATCATTATCAGATAACGGTGAAATACAAAACCATCAGAAATGAAAATACCAAAAATGAAGCAAAGTCTAATAACTTGGCCAATTACCATCTCGAAATTTATAATACTAAACCCAAAATTTTGGTGTCACAACTTCACAGACTATCTACGAGTACTATAAATAAGGGGTTTGAACGAAAGTAAATACAACTGTTTCTGGAATAACTAGAACAGAAAACAAATGAAATAAAAGGAGACACCAAGGCCTGCGGACGCCTGCAGGACTACCTCTGTATCTCCACGTGGACTGAAGGCAACCTCCTCGCTCTAAGGTCCGTAGGGTCATGTATCGGGATCTACACAACAAAGATGTGCATAGTGTAGCATCAGTACAATCGACCCCCTGTACTGAGTAAGTGTCGAGCCTAACCTCCGTGAACTAGTGACGAGGCTAGGACACGACCACCAAATTAACCTGTGCAGTTTAATACTATACAGAGAAAATAATACAACGAGGAATAAGCAGTTAAGCATAAATGAAAGGGGAACATGCTGAGGGGGGAAATATAAAATAATGGAAATAACGAGATAAGGTACAATTTAGATATCAATTTAAGCAACAGAAATAGTAATACGAAAACAAGTGCATGGCATCACCCTTCGTGCTTTTACTCTCGTCCTCACCATCAGAATCAATATATTCAACACAACATCACCCTTCGTGCTTTTACCTCACAATTAAGGGTGGCAGGTGGGCCGGGCCCGACCCGGGCTCGCGGGCTATACGGGCTAGCGGGCTAAACGGGCCGGCCCGTGGGGGGTCCGGGCTTGGGGGGCTTTAGGCCCGTGGGGGGCCGGTTCTCATGTTTGGACCCGTG
>ML393549.1:42525-70917 GCA_005239525.1 Nicotiana knightiana
ATAGTTATATAATATAATTTACAATAAATTGTCTTAGATAATATAATATAATTACATAACAAAAATTTTGTAACTCTAGAATAACACTTATATAATACACTTATACAAGATTTACAAGAAAATTGCCTTACATAAAAAAAATTAAAAAAAAAAGCCCAGACCCGTTTAGGCCCGCTTGGCCCGCGGGCTCGGCCCTCTTAGCCCGGGCCCATGTGGGCTTAGGCCCGTAGGGGGCCGATTCCACACATATAGCCCGTTTGGCCCGAGACCGTTTAGCCCGAGCCCGCAAAACCCAGGCCCGCATAGCCCGGGCTCGCTTAGCCCGGCCACTTGACCCGTTTGGCCCGGGCCCGGCCCGTTAGCCACCCCTACTCACAATATCATGGCACAGAATTATCCTTCATGCATTATCACTCATATCATGGCACGGCATCACCCTTCGTGCTTTTACCTCACAATATCATGGCACGACATTATCCTTCGTGCATTATCACTCATATCATGGCACGACATCACCCTTCGTGCTTTTAAAATCACAATATCGGCACGGCATCACCCTTCATGCATTAACATTCACTTAAAATCTCACGCACGACATCACCCTTCGTGCTTTCACACTCTTCCTCACCCAAACACATCAAAGGACAACAGTCCAACAAGGAAAAATAACGGAGTAAACAGAAATAAAACCATAATGTCCCGGCAAGGGAGCCAACAGTAGAATCAATACCATCCCGGCAAGGGAAAAACAACTATAACCAATCTCACTTAGTGCATAACTTCACATAAACATCTTCAAATGAAACCAATACTCGACACAGTTCAATATCAAGGAATTTCCACCAACATGGATAGCTATAAAGTGAAACTCAAGTATTACTTAACGAGAAACCACATAAATCACAATATTCGACTCACGTGCATACTTGAAACCAACGTATAGGTACTCGTCACCTCACATATACGTTGAGCATGATACTTACACATAGGAAATCGGACACAACACCTATTCCCTCAAGCTAAGGTTATGCCATACACTTACCTCGAATTCCACGACCAAACTCAAGCCTCGATTACCGCTTTCCTTTTTGAATTTGACTCCAATGCACTTGTATCTAGATATATTTAGCTTAATAACATCAATAAATGCTAAACAATTCAATCCCAGCGCTTAATTCTAGCTTTTATATCATTCTACCCAAAAGTCAAAAATCGACCCCGGGCCCGCTTGGTCAAAACATGAGGTTCGAACCAAAATCCGATAACCCATTAACCCACGAGCTCGAATATATAATTAGTTCCCGAACCCGACCCCAAAACGAGGTCTAAATTCCAATTATTCAAAATGCCCTAACTCCACCCAAATCCCCAATTTTCTACCCTTAAGAACATGATTTAGGCCTAGAAATATAATGGGTGTTAATGGAAATTGAAGAAAATGAGTCTAAGAACACATACCTATGGGTTTGTGGTGAAATCCCTCTTCAAAAGTCCCCCAAGTTCGAGTTTTAGTTAAAGAGTTATTAAAATTTAAAGAAATCCCGTTTTTGCTACTGTTTTTAAAAGACTGGGCACTTATTCTATGCGTTCGCGTGTCTTGGACGCGTTCGCATAGGCTTAATCCCCCAGGCCTACGCGTTCGCGGGCCACAGGCCGCGTTCGCACAACATTACGGCTACCCATCCCCTAGCTCCCTTCCTACTCTATGCGTTAGCGACTGACATGGTGCGTTCTTGTAGAGTAAACTCCCCAAGGCTCCGCGTTGACACCTAGGTCTATGCGTTCGCATTGTGTAAACCAGCCCCCCTCCCCGTTTGTGCATTGCATTCGCGTGGGTTACCACGCGTTCGCATAGTGTAAAAACCCAGACACCAGATACAGCCAACACAACAGATTTTCTACCTTTCAAAACACTCCGACACCTATCCGAAACTCACCCGAGCCCTCGGGGCTCTAAACTAAACATGCACACAACCTCAAAAACATCCTACAGACTTACTCGTGCGATCAAATTGCCAAAATAACATCTTAAACAAAAATTTTAGCATAGAAATCAAAGAAAAATCTTAAAACTTCCAAAGTTTCAAATTTCAGAAATACGGGTCCGAATCACGAAATGACCTCCGTTTCTTATCAAATTTTACAGAAATAACTTAATTATCATTGAAACTGTACCAGGCTCCACAACCAGAATACGGGCCCGATACTATAAATTTCAAATATAACCAAATTTCGAAAAACTCTTATATGTTCAGAAAAACAATTTCTTTCAAAAATTCATTTCTCGGGCTTGGGACCTCGGAATTCGATTCCGGGCATATGCCCAAGTCCCATATTTTCCTATGGACCCTCCGGAAACATCAAATCACGGTTCCGGGTCTGTTTACCTAAAATGTTGGCCGAAGTCAACTTAAATCAAATTTTAAAGGCAAAAATTAGCATTTTCTTAATTTCTCATATAAAAGCTTCCTGGATGTATGCCCGGGCCGTGCATGCAAAACGAGGTGAGATTAAAGGAGGTTTTCAAGGCCTCGGAAAATAGTTTCGAATTATAAAACAAGTTATGACTTTTTGGGTCATCACAACCAACCCAACATGACATAAAAGAGCAGAACCACACATAACGAAGTAGAAATGGGGGAAACGGGGCTAAAACTCTTGGAACGACTGATCGGGTTGTTACATTCTCCCCCTTTTAAACAAACTTTAGTCCTCAAACGAGTAATAAGACATACCTAAAGCTATGAAAAGTTGAGGGTACTGGCTGCGCATATCCTGCTCAGTCTCCTAAGTCGCCTCCTCGACCGGCTGACCTCTCCACTGGACCTTTACTGATGCAATATTCTTTGACCTGAGTTTTCTGACCTGCCTATCCAAAATGGCTACTGGCTCCTCAACATAATATAGATCCTTGTCCAAGTGGACTGAGCTGAAATCCAATACATAAGTCGGATCACCGTGATACTTCCGGAGCATAGACACGTGAAATACCAGATGAACTCCTGCTAGGCTGGGAGGTAAGGCAAGCTCATAAGAAACCTCCCAAACGCGCCGCAATATCTCAAAAGGACAAATGAACCTCGGACTCATCTTACCCTTTCTTCCCGAACCTCATGACGCATTTCATTGGCGATACCCGAAGCAAAGCCCGATCACCAGTCATAAATGCCAAATTGAGAACCTTTCGGTCCGCATAACTCTTCTTCCTGGACTAGGTTATGCGAAGTTTCTCCTGAATCACCTTCACCTTATCCAGGGCATCCTGGACCAAATTTGTACCCAACAATCGGGCCTCGCCTGCCTCAAACCATCCCACTGGGGACCGGCACCGTCTACCATACAAAGCCTCATACGGTGCCATCTGAATGCTCGACACTAACTGTTGTTGTAAGCAAACTCTGCAAGAGGGAAGTACCCAACTCCTGCTGAACATCTCTCTCCAGAACCGTGATATGAACTATGTAGCTCTGTCTGAAATGATAGATAATGGAATGCTATGAAGGCGAATGATCTCCCTGATGTAAATCTCGGCCAACCTCTCGGATGAATAAGTGGTCAATATTGGGATAAAATGAGCTGACTTGGTCAGCCGATCCACGATCACCCAAATAACGTCGAACTTTCTCAAAGTCCATGGAAGTCCAACTACAAAGTCCATGGTGATCCGCTCCCACTTCCACTCGGGAATCTCTAACCTTTGAAGTAATCCATCTGACCTATGGTGCTCATATTTGACCTGCTGACTGTTGAGACACTTAGCCACAAACCCTACTATATCCTTCTTCATCCTCGTCTACCAATAGTGCTGCCTCAAATCCTGGTATATCTTCATGGCACCCGGATGAATGGAGTACCGCGAGCTATGGGCCTCCTCAAGAATCATATCCCGAAGCCCACCTACATTGGGCACACAGATCCGGCCCTGCATTCTTATCACATTGTTATCAGCAGCAGTGACATCCCTAGCATCACCTCGCCGAACTCTATCCTGAAGAACTAGAAGGTAGGGATCATCATACTGATGCTCTCTGATGAGGTCATAAAGAGAAGACCGAGCATACCCGACTAGGCTCTGAAACATCCAATTTTATGAACTGGCTGGCTAAAGACTGAATATCCAAGGATAAAGGCCTCTCAGCTGCTAGAAGATATGCCGAACTCCCCAACTCACCGCCTGGTGACTCAAGGCGTCGACCACTTTTTTGGCTTTCCTCGGGTGATATAATATAGTGATATCATAGTCTTTAAGTACATCCAACCACCTCCGCTGACGTAGATTAAGGTCCTTTTTCTTGAACAAGTGATGTAAACTCCGGTGATTAGTGTAAATCTCATAGGGAACACCATATAGATAATGACGCCAGATCTTCAGGGCGTGAACAATTTCTGCAAACTCGAGATCATGGACCGGATAATTCTTCTCATGCACCTTCAACTATCTAGACGCGTAGGAAATCACCCTACCGTCCTGCATCAATACCGTTCCAAGGCCAATCCTCGACGCATCACAATAGACGGTGTAAGACCCTGAACCAGTAGGTAAAATTAACACTTGGACTGTAGTCAAAGATGTCTTGATCTTATGAAATATCTCCTCACACTCCTCGCTCCACCTGAACGGAGCACCCTTCTAGGTTAATCTGGTCATAGGTGCTGCAATAGATGAAAATCCCTCTACAAAGTGACGATAGTACCCCGCCAAACCAAGGAAATTGCGGATCTCCGCAGCTGAGGACGGTCTAGGACAACTCTGCACCGCCTCCACCTTCTTAGGATCTACCTTGATCCCATCACAAGATACTATGTTACCCAAGAATGCCACTGAATTAAGCCAGAATTCACACTTAGAGAATTTTGCATACAGTCTCTTCTCCCTCAAAGTCTGAAGCACGGTCCTCAAGTGCTGCTCATGATCTTTCTGGGACCGGGAATATACCAGGATGTCGTCACTAAACACAATGACAGAAGAATAAATATAAGGCCAGAACAAACTATGCATCAAATGCATGACGACTGCTGGGGCATTCGTCAGCCCAAATGACATGACAAGAAACTCATAGTGACCATATCTGGTCCTGAAGGCAGTCTTTGGGATATCCGGCTCCCGAATCTTCAACCGATGATAGCTAGAACACAAGTCAATCTCGGAAAACACTCTGGCACCCTGTAGCTGATCAAATAAATCATTGATGTGAGGCAAAGGATACATGTTCTTCACTGTAACCTTGTTCAATTGCCGATAATAATACACATACATATAGAACCATCCTTCTTCTTCACAAATAAGATCGGAGCACCCCAAGGTGATACACTGGGCCTGATGAAACCCTTATCAAACAACTCCTACAATTGCTCCTTCAACTCATTCAACTCAGGAGGAGCCATACGATTGGGAGGAATAGAAATGTGCTGAGTGCCCGACAACAAATCAATGCCGAAATCAATATATCTATTGGGCGGCATACCCGGAGGATCAGCTGGAAATACATCAGGGAAGTCCCTCACTACTGGGACTGACTCAGCTATAGGGGTATCAACACTGACATATCATAGATAGGCCAAGTACGCATCACACCCTTTTTCAACCATCCGCTGAGCCTTATGAAAAGAAATGACCCTGCGAGCAGTATACTCTAAGGTACCTCTCCACTCTAATCTCAGTAAGCCTGGCATAGCAAGCGTCACGGTCTTAGCGTGAAAATCAAGGATAGCATAATGGGGCGACAACCAGTCCATGCCCACGATAACATCGAAATCAACCATACTGAGTAATAACAAATTAGCCCTGGTGTCAAAACCACTAAGAATAATAAAAAACGACTGATATACTCAGTCCACAACAAGAGAATCTCCCACATGAGTAGATACATAAACCAGGGAACTCAAAGAATCCCGAGATATCCCCAAATACGGAGCAAAATAAGAAGACACATATGAATACGTAGAGCCTGGGTAAAATAATACTGATGCATCCCTATGGCAGAAAGGGACAATACCTGTGATGATTGAATCTGAAGCGACGTCCTCTGAATGGGATGGAAGGGCATAGTACCTGGCCTGGCCTCCCCCTCTAGGGCGACCTATACCTCCCCGACCTCCGCCTCAAACTGCCTGAGAAGGTGGGCAGCAGCTGGGGCTGGAAGAATAGCCGGAGGACTAGGTGGAGCACATGGAGATTGATAAGTCTGTGAGGATGCACCCCTCCTAGCTCTGGAAAATCTCTAACCAGGTGACGAGCGTCACCATACTCAAAATAACCCCTTGGAGGACGCTGCGGTTGAAACTGACTCGGAACTGGCCTGTTGGACTGACCGGTAATAACACCTCGAGCAGGAGGCACACTGGATACTGACGGTGCATAATAGGGCTCCTGAGGTCTAGGAGGATCTGGAATATTGCTGGCTTCTAGAAGAGCTGAATCAACAGGGCGACTCACAAAAGCCCTACCATAACGTGCTGCTGGTGCACGAGTTCCTGAGAAATGACCAGTCTCTCGAGACCTCTTGGCCTCTTTCTCCTCTCTATCCCGAGCAAACATGTCCTCTACCCTCCTAACAATACTCACTGCCTACTGATAAGTGATATCCATCTCCAACTTTCTGGCCATACTGGTCCGAATACTGGGGTGGAGTCCCTGAATGAAGCGACAAACCCTCTCCCTGACTATGGCAACCAAAGCCGGTGCATGGCAAACTAACTCACTAAAACAGACTACATACATCGACACAGTCATAGCACCCTGGCGCAGTTTCTCTAACTCTGCACGCCAACTATCCCTGAGGCTCTGGAAAGTGAGTGAGGCTGCCTCGTCCGGACTACTCAGCTCATAGGCATGCCACAACTAATATGCCGCTCCCCTCAGCTAGAAAGCGGTGAAAGAAACTCCACTCGTCTCCACAATGCCCATAGTGTGGAGAATACGATGACACTTCTCAAATAAACCGAGAGCATCATCTGAAGCTAGTCCGCTGAAAGTAGGTGGGTGGTACTTCTTGTACCTCTCAAGTCTGAGTTTCTCTGCCTCAGAAGCAGCTACCCTGGTCTAATGCTGATCCGAAGCCACTGGGGGCGTAGGAAATACTCTGGGGCCTGATCAACCTGGGCCTTCTACTCAGGAGTGCGGGCTGTGGGAGTCTGTGCCCCTCCCCCGGCCTGAGATGTAGCAGGAGCTATCGGAAGTAGTACAACCTGAGCTAGAATGCTGAACTTGCTCATGAACTGAGCTAAATACTCCTGGAGGCTGGAGCAACAATAGGAATCTCCGATGTCGGCCGTCCAGCTGGAGCTGGTGGGAGCTCCTATGCCACGACTCTCACAGGTGCTCGGGTTGCACCGTGTGGTCATCCTCTACCCCGACCCCGACCTCTGGTGGCTCTGGCAAGGGGATCGGGTGCCTGATCGTCGGTCCTCCCAATAGAGTTTCTCACTATCTGTGGGAAAGAATAGAATAGAATTTTAGAATTTTGATGTGAATAACTCGCACGACAAGGAAATCAAGAGAAAAAATGATTGTTCTTAACAGTTACATAGACTCCTGAAGATAATCACGGATGTCTCCGCACTGATCCACGAGACTCTTATGACCCAGCTTGTGACTCGCGACTCCTATGAACCCAGTGCTCTGATAGCAACTTGTCACGACCCAATTTACCCTTCAAAAGGTATCGTGATGGCACCTAGTCTCTACGACTAGGTAAGCTTAATATTTAGGAAAACTTTAAAAAAAACACAAGAAATAAGGAAATAAGGGCATAATCTAAAATAGCAAAAACAGTGCCGCTCGGCTCATACAAAATAGTCTCCCAGTAACCCGAAATGTCACAAAGTCACAAGCTTCTATAAACTAGTATGGCTCTAAACAAGTCTGGAAGTACATAAAAAAGGACTCTAAACGATGCAGTAGAAGGGGACTCTGAGGATTCTGTGGACGCGGCAGAAATACGTTGTAGTCTCCTATAATCAGCAGGAAATACTATCCTCGAGGCTGATATCTCGTACCTGGATCTACACATGAAAAAATGTGCAGGTAAGGGCATGAGTACACCACATATGGTACCCAGTAAGTGCCAAGCCTAACCCTGGTCAAGTAGTGACCATGTCCGGTTAAGGCTCTACCAGATTAAATATAATCAATTTAAAATAGTAAAAGAGTTAAATTTATTCTACTGTAAACAGTTAAAGAAAATATTCAAAGAAAACATAACAGAAAAAAGGGAGCCCTCGGCTCAGAACAAGGTAAACACAAAGTGGAATCTCCCTGGATACCGTCCCGTAGTTCCAGATGATTATGCAGTACAGGGGATCTCCCGAAATATGTCCGTAGTCCCAAAATAAATATGCAGTGCTGGGGGATCTCCCGGAATACGTCCGTAGTCCCAATTTAAATATGCAGTACATGGGGATCTCCTGGATACGTCCGTAGTCCCAAGTTAAATATGTAGCACAGGGGGATGTCCCGGAGTACATCTGTAGTCCCAATTTAAATGTGCAGTACAAGATAAATGACATGTATGGCATCAATTTATACTGCTCATCTAATCACAGGTAAAGAAAAGTAGTAAGCTAACTAAGTATGGTGCACATAATATCAAATAGACAATTAAGCACGTAACATGCTTTTCTACTCTGAGCTAAACACTTTAAAATATTAATGAAATTTAATAGAAGAAATAAAATTTATGATTTAAAAGAAAAATGAGATTTTTGCAATAACGGCCCGTGTACGTAATCGTCACCTCACGTACATGGCGCCCACACGTCAAATAATATCAAACGTCCTAAGGGGAAAGTCCCCAACACAAGGTTAGGCAAGCCACTTACCTAAACCGCTCAAATCAACTTGAAGTCACGCTGTTGCCACGAGTACCCAACTTCGAATGGCCCGAATCTATTCAAATAAATTGCAAAATTTAAATATATCTATAAGTAACTAACTCGACTAATCAATTCGAAGCTAAAATGCAAAATTACAAAAATCGCCCCAAAAAGTCCCCCCGGCCCAAGCCTCGGAATCGAGTGAAATTTACAAATTTTGGACACCCATTCACTCATGAGTCTAACTATACCAAATTTACTCAAAACTGATACCAAATTCTCGATCAAAACCCAAAAACTCGGCCTAGGAACTTTTCTCAAATTTTCCCCAATTTTCACCCCAAATCCGAAATTAAACATAGATTAGCGGGAATTAATCAAAAATAATTAAGAATCACTTACCCCAAACACCCACGTGAAAATCCCTCCAAAGATTGCCTAATCCCGGGTATTTCTTCATCGCCCGGGTATTTCTTCATTTTAAATCTGCCCGGGTATTTCTTCATCGTGATCGCGACACTTGCCTTGCGATCGTGATGCACAAAAAGGTCTACCCCTCCTTTAACCTTACGCGATTGCGGAACTACCCACGCGTTCGCGATTCATATGCACAAAACACTACGTGATCGCAACCTCCCTCACGCGATCGCGTAGAGCAATCGCCTCAGCTTTCACCAGCTCACTTCCTTCTATGCGAACGCGACCCTGACCACGCGTTCGCGAAGCACATCACCAAACTCACACACGATCACAAACAGACCTCTGCGATCGCATAAAGAAAAACCAATGCGGCCCTAACTAAGCCTACACGATCGCGAACATACTCCAACAATCGCGTAGAAGAAAAGCAGAAGAAAAACACCAACAAAAATCAGCCAACTTTCCAAGTCCAAAAATGGCCCGATGAGCATCCGAAATTCACCCGAGGCCCTCGAGACCTCAACCAACCATGCCAACACCTCCCATAACCTCATTCAAACTTAGTCGAGCCTTTGAATCACCCAAAACAACATCAAAGTACCAAATTAACCCCAAATTCAAGCCTAAGAATGTCTAAACTTCTGAAATTCTCCAATGATGCCGAAACCATCCAAACCACGTCTGAATGGCCTGAAATTTTGTACACACATCAAAAACAACATTACGAACCTATTCCAACTTCTGAAACTCCATTCTGACTCTGATAGCTAATTCTCCACTGCCGACCGAAAATCGCCAAAAATCCAATTTCCCCAATTCCAGCCTAATTCTACCATGTACCTCCGAATAACATTCAAACAAGCTCCTATGTCCCAAATCACTTAACGAAGCTATTCGAACCGTAAAAAACTAAATTCCGAGATCATTTACCGATAAGTCAACTTTCGGTTGACTTTTCCAACTAAATAACCAACTTAAGAGACTAAGTGTCTCATTTCTCTCCACAATCACTCCGAACCCGAGCCAGCCAACCCAACACAACATAAAAGAGCTGAACCTCACATAACGAAGCATAAATAGGGGAAACGGGGCTAAAACTCTTAGAACGACCGACCAAATCGTTACATTCTCGATTGCGTGCGCTGTCCGGGCATGTTTCCAGAAAGCTTTTACGTGGTAAATTGAAGAAACAATGATTTTTTACCTTAAAACTAATTTTTTAGTTGACTTCAGTCAATGTTTTGAGTAAACGCACCCGGACTCGTATTTTGACGGTCTCGGTAGGTTTGTAGTAAAATATGGGATCTGGGTGTATGCTTGAAATCTAATTTCGAGGTCCATAGCTCGTGATATGAATTTATGACTAAAAATTGAAAGACTGAAAAATTATAATTTTAAAGAATTTGCTTAAATTTTGATCTTGTTGGTATCGGGCCTGTATTTTGGTTCCAAAGCCCAGTATAGGTCCGCTATGATATTTATACCTTATCTGTGAAATTTGGTGAGAAACGAAACTGATTTGACGTGATTCGGACCTTGCTTGAGAAAATAGAAAATTTTAAAGTGTTCTTGAGAAATTCATAGGAGTTGGTGCTAAATTGGAAGTTCTAGGTGTTAGTTTGGCGATTTGATCACACGAGGAAGTTCGTATGATGTTTTTAGACTTGTGTGCATGTGTGGTTTGGAGAAGCGAGGTTCTGGTTTGCTGCCATTTTGTGCTTCGCGATCGTGAAGCAACTCCCGCGATCACGAAACAATTCCGTGATCGCGAAGATTAGACCTGGGGGAGGGGTCAGTCATTCCTTCTACGCGAACGCGAGCAATGATTCGCGAACGCGGAGGCCAGAGGGGTATAGCCTTCACGAACGCGAGGAAGAATTCACGAACGTGTAGCTCTTTGGGCTGCTGTGTATGGTGATCACGACAGGTCTCTCGCGAACGCGATGAAGACCTATCCAGTGATTTTCAAAACAGAAGAAAAACGTGACTTTGTCCCAAATTTCATTTTTCATCTCTAGAACTCGACCTAGGGCGATTTTTGAAAAGGGATTTCAACACCAAATCATAGTTTTGCACTTCTTTACTCGTTTTCTTCAATTTCCATTATCATTCATTGAAATCCTAGTCCTAAATCTTGTTCTTTAAGGGTAGAAATTAGGGATTTTGGGAGAATTGAGATTTTACAAATTTGGGGATTTAGACCTCGATTTAAGGTCGGATTCCAGAACTAATTACATACTCAGGCTCGGGGATGAATGGGTGAACGGATTTTGGTCCGAACCTCGAGTTTTGATCAAGCGGGCCCGGGGTTGATTTTTGTCTTTTTGGGGGAAAATTCGGGAATTCTATAATTTTGCATTGAAATTGATTTCTTCAGTGATAATTGATGTTATTAAGCTAATTATGAGTAGATACGAGTGGGTTGGAGGTGAATTCTAGAGGAATAGTGGTACTTGAGAAGTGAGTGGCCTGCGGATCGAGGTAAGTGTCGTGTCTAACTTTGGCTTGAGGGATTAGGTATTAATTGACTACTTGCTACATGTTTGGTTATTGACTAAAATATATAGGTGAGGTGACCAACACCTATGTGTTGATGTCGAGTCATAGCATGCGAGTGAATATTATTCTTGTAACCATTGTATTCTTTAGTCAATTTGTTCATGCTGAGCTTAGCTAATTGTTATGTTGGGCTACTCTCATCTTATTTTTACTGAAATTGGTAATTGTTGAATATTAACTCAAGGTCAAGATTAGTATTGTGGTATTGAATATTGAAGTAAGACTGGTTTATGATATCTCTGTCTCTCTGGTTTATGATATCTCTGTTGTGATGTCGTGCAATATTTGTGAGTGAGTGATAATGCACGAAAGGTGATGCCGTGCCATGTCTTGTGAGTGATAATGCATGAAGGGTGATGCCGTGCCATGTCTTGTGATTGATAATGCACGAAGGGTAATATCGCGTTATACTATATGAGAGAGTTAATGCACAAAGGGTGATGCCATGCCGTTCTATTATTCATATGGTGAGATTGAGAGTAAAAGCACGAAGGGTGATGCCGTGTAATTTCCTTTACTGTTTTTACTTGTTTATTTCACTTAAGGCATATTGATTGATTATGTCTTATTCCTGTTTCTTATTCCTTACATTGTGAACCCCTCAGTATGTCCCCTTCCCATTATTGCCTGCTCTATTTCTTTTATTACTATTGTTACTACTGGTATGATTATACTGTACAGGTTATATGTAGGTGTCTTGTCCTAGCCTCGTCACTACTTCGCCGAGGTTAGGCTCGACACTTACCAGTATATGGGGTCGGTTGCGTTGATGCTGCACTTTGCACTTTCTGTGCAGATCTAGGTGTCGGTCCGAGCTGATTCCGAGTTTCACTGTTGACTTCTTTACTTGGAGACCCAAGGTAGATCTGCCGACGCCCGCAGATTCTTGGAGTCCCCTCCTATCTGATCATTTTACTGTTTTCCTTTGGTTCATAAACAGTTGTATATTTTTCCTTCATCGAAATACTTGTAGATAAATCATAGTAGTCCGTGAGTTATGTGTCACGACCCAAACTGGAGGATCATGACTAGTACCCGAGCCATACTTGTCGAGCACCAACGTACATTTTATCTAATCTTCTTATTATCTTTAAGGGCCGGCGAGATCAATATAAGTGGTAGATATCGATTATGAACACAAAACAATGATAGATAATGGAATGAACATGGATAACATGGGATAACAAGACTGCCAAGAAACTACATATAAGTTAGGAGCTACCATAAGTTAGGAGCTACCATGCTTCCATGAAAAACTATACAACGAAAATCATCCGACAAGGCATACCAAACTATACATAAGCCGACACCTGTCTAAGAGCCTCTAAAGGAGCATAAGTAATGCAACATAGTCGGAACAGGGCCCCGACATACCCATAATACCTATAACAAAAATGCATACCAAGACCACGGCAAGTTCGGAGAAGAGATCTCGCCTATAACCGCTGAACTGGAAAGCCTACTGTTGTGGGGGAACTGCGTCTACCTGTCTATCAGGACCTGCAGCAGGACATGTAGCGTCCACAAATAAAAAGGACGTCAGTAAGAACAATGTACTGAGTATGTAAGGCAGGTCAATATAAATATGAACAATTATGTAAAGAGAGGTAGAGAAGATATAACCGGTAACATCTGAGTGCTTCTAAGAGAAAGTAACATGAAATGCATGATACATATACATACATAATCTTTTAAAAACATCCGCCTCTGTGGGCATCATCATCATCGTATCAACATCTGCCTCTGTGGGCATCATCATCATCATATCATACCCGGCGTCAAAGAGAACTCGGTAAACCCAACTGATCAGTGGTTGCACAATAGGTGCCATACCCGGCCGACTATAGCGCGGCTCGGTAGAGTAAAATAGATACATATATATATATATATATAATGCATGTAGGACTCATTGGAATCATGTTCTGAACATTTCGGAGTGGCGTAAGGTAGATATTCTCCGTACACATTATTAGGATTAACTCTTCATCAAGAATATTATAAGAATCAGAAATTACCAACAACATTGATAACATAAGAATAAGAGGAGCAACCTTAACATCAATTGTTCCATAAGAAGGGAAACAATGTAAGTACTGCTAGCTTCTAAGAGTAGAGTATCTTTGGAAGCTCGTTCATTGCATTATGTACAATCAGAGTCGTGCAAAAGAAGGAAAGGAATAGCCTCACATACCTTGTATATACTGCCCCAATCTCAAGCTATGCAATTGTCACGACTCCTTAGTCTACAATAAGAGAAATGACACTATCGTTATCATTTAAGCGTCATAACTATTGTGTATCGACCACAACCTATTTTACGATGAAACGGGCAACACCTCCCTTATATATATGACTTCACACAAGTCAAAACAATCACCAAACAGCCCAAACAACATCAATAATAATCAAACTAAGCCTCCCAAAACAGTCCACACACAACCTAATAACTTCATACATAAGACGACCACCGTAGTCGTGTCAAACGACCCGGAAGTGTTACGAAGAACGACCAGCCCACAACCCTACATCTATATGGTTTTTCTCCACACAATTCCTCCTTCAAACGTCCACAATTCAGTAGTAAAACACGCAGCACAACAGCAACACAAAATAGTCTGCAAAACAGTCCGCTACAAGTCAATAACTCGAACTCACGGCTTCCGATCACCGTCCCGTGAGTTATTACAAGTATAAAACGAATTACCATGAATTTACAGCACAAAAAAATGGATGAAAGAGAGCAGTGAACTTACCTTACTTGCTGGATAACTCAGCCCTTATCTTGGTTCTTCAAACTCTAGGGTTTACCCCCAATTTGAACTCAAAAGAGAGGGAAAATAAATTAGGGTTTGTGGATAATTTTTGGGAGGAAGTTTGCAGGGGTTTAGGTCTGGTTATTTGTGAAATATAATGAGGGATATATTGCAGGAGATAAGACTTTTAATGGGCTCTTTGGATGACCCAAAATTGCCTTTTTTGGCTATCATTTAACCAAGTAGGTGACCCACCTACTTGTCATTTAACAGCTTGTGCAGTCTCGCGAAAATGTGTATATCTATCTACTCCAATTTCGTATTGATAAGAGGTTTAATGTGTTGGATACTAGAATCATAGATATTCAATTTGATGGTAGATCGCCCTGCAATTCCAAGTATATTGGGATACAAGCTTAATAACATTTGACCTAAACTTTAAGTAAAACTATGAACCTAAGTTGCGACAACTCTTGTCGATTTTTGTTTCATAACTCGTTTGACTTCAAGACTATGATACTGATATTATATGATTCAAATACCTTAAAACACGACCTCTTGAGAATATCAAGCACCCCTAGATTTACTCAAAAATACGAGTTACAACATCCTTGATTTAATTAACTTCTAATACATGTTAATCACTCTTATGCACTCTTGTATCATTTAAGATCAATAGGATTAACTTCTTATCATCTCAAAGATAATCTCTTCTCATGTTTACGTCGATTAACTTATGGCATGAGCCAACATAAGTGAATATGGTTTGTAACATTATGACTCCAGATCATGGGTAGATATATATATATATATATAGTGTTGTTATGGGTTTCTGCTTCCTTATTATTATTTCATCATGTGTTAAATTGTAGTAATTCGCTGCACGTTTTAAGATTATTGTGTTTTGAATCTCCAATGCTGTTTTGCGTAGTCAGTGAAATGTTAGGCGCCATCACGGTCCCGATGGTGAGAATTCAAGTCGTGCCATACCCCCACAAGAATATATTTTTATATTATATTTGAACAATTTTTCTACTCAAATAATATTTTTGATCAATTTTTCGTGTAATACTAAAAAATACCCAAAAAATATTAAACAATAAATAAGAAACTATTTAACAATATAAATGTGTGAGAAAGAGAAAAAAATGGTTGGTAAGAGTCAATATCACTAATGATTCTTCAATCATAAAGATCGAAAAGAGGAAATGTTATATCAAACTTTTACTCTTTGAAAATAAAATTTATGGTGTATAAAATTATAATTATGATTAAATATTCTAAGCAAGAGATGAACTAATAAGAGCATCTAATAAAAAATTCCTGAACACTTGGTTATCAATCCCAACGGTAATATTGGTGCATTTAATAAGAGAAATATTTCTATCACTAGATTAAAATACAATTTGTGCAAATCGCATGAAAGAATAAAAATTTTATCTTTGCTAGCAGAAACGAATATGTTGATCAACTAAATAAAGATTGATTGTAAAATTTTATAATAAAAATAAAATGTCTTTCAGTTTTTGACTCAGCAGAAAATGATACCAATAATTACTACCAAGAAGAATACTTAAATACCTAAATACTTTAATACCAAATGACTTTCTACCATACATGTTTGTTGTCAAGTTTATCATTTCTTACATATGTTAGTGTCACGGTATATATAATAGATTAGGTTAAAATTGATCTTCTATTATTTATAGGTATTTTTTTAAAAAACAAATATCTGGCACGCTATTGAAAAATTTAGATACGCCGAATATGTTATTTAATAGGACACATATGGTATATAGAAGTTTTGACATAACGTCATACATGCAAAAATTATGATATTGGTCAATGTGCTTCTAAGTATATTCTTATCCCTGAATTCAACTTTCGTCTTCCGAAACTAAGGAATATCCTTTTAAATTTGTGTGAAAATAAATTTTAGTATGTTTATGTTTTGCAAATATAACAAATAAAGCACAAGGACAAATATCCTAAATATTAGACTATATTTACCGCAATATATTACTTGCACGAACAATTGTATGTTGTACTTTCAAGATGGATATCAAGATTGACAACAAGTGTTTTGTTTAAGGCAGAGAAACCAAAGCATTGGGAGGAAACATACACAAAAAATATTGTCCACAAAGAAGTGTTTGTTATTAAGATACCATCACATTAAATACTTTTAAACTATAATGCGTAATTATCTAACTAAATGACAAAATTGATCATTTGTGTAAGTTTTGATGATGTCCTGTTTATTTTAAATTTACGTATTATGCTAATGTAACAATATTTTTCGGCATTTAGATGATTGTTGTATTATTATACATAAAATTCTCTCATTAATTAAATTTTATTATTTCTTCATATAAATAAATATTTAAATCATCACGTGCCATTATTAACATGCAACACACGTTCATATATATACATATGTATATATATATATATATATATATATATATATATATATATATATATATAGATATGGTTTTGCTAACCTACTGCATGGTTGCAGTAGGTTAGCATTGTGTACATAATTGCTTTCCCTTAAATGTCCCTATTTGAGAAGAAAATAAGATGGGGTTTTCTGGCATTTCATCATAAAATCAAATAAAAATTTCTTTTCTTTCTCTGCTCCTTTTCCATAGTGAAACCATCCCTCCCCTCTTCTCTCTCGTTATCTCTTTAAGTTCAGCAAAAGTTTAAAGTACTGCCATTGCTAAAGATTCCACCCATAGTTTGTGTTTGCACTGATTAATTTCTGGGTTCGATTTTGATGAAGATAATGCAGGGATAAAATACTAGACCTAACAATTAAAACCATTTTCTATGGGGATTACCCGAATTGATATATATTGATACTGAAAATAAACAATTACACTGAAAAGTGGCAACTAAGGATAGTAATAGAATGAAAAAGGATGAGTGCGGAACCTAATTATTGGGTTTCTGAACAAAAGTGACGTTAATGTGTGATACAGGCCATCTAAAACCTCCACGTCCTGAAACGTGATGGTGGCCTCGGAAAAGGGCAGGTGGAAAGTGTGCGTCTCCGGTCGCCACCGCTCAATCAACGCAGTGATCAAAGCCCAATCGAGCTGCAGCCGCCCGATCTAATAAATCCTATAAAATCCTGTATCCTGCTAGCGCTGGACTACACGTTGATGGAGATCTCTGTCTCTCAAAAAATCCCACAGGTCGTCCACTCTCCTAGCACGGATAGTCTAGGATAGTAAATTTCCCTCCCATACGTGGGCGGACCTATGATCGCCCTGTAGCGCTAATAGCTCAGCGGAGCTATGGCCGGGATGTATAGCCGGGATGTCCATGTCGTCAAGTGTAAATTAAACAACATTAATTATATGTTTAACTGTAAATTAAATAATCAATTTTTTGAGTTATACAATATTTAATTGGACAGGGTATAGATATCTATTGGGTTCCAGGCTCGATATTTGTGGCCTAGTAGCACCAAGCTATCCTGATTTCAATATTTTTATAATTTTGTGTGTTTGTTTTATAAATTAAATTATTAATTTTTAATTATTTGATTGGATAGAGTATATATACCTATGGGTTCCAGGATCGATATCTGAGGCCCAGTAGCACCAAACTATCATTAATAATTATGTGTGTCAAATTCAATATTTTTATAATTTCGTGTGTTTGTTTTATAAATTAAATTATTAATTTTTAATTATTTGATTGGATAGAGTATATATCTATGGGTTCCAGGCTCGATATTTGAGGCCCAGTAGCACCAAACTATTATGAATAATTATGTGTGTTAATTTCAATATTTTTATAATTTTGTGTGTTTGTTTTATAATTTAAACGTTTAATTAATAATTATTTGATTGGATAGATTATATACCTATGAGTTCCAGGCTCGATATTTGAGGCCCAGTAGCACCAATGAATAATTATGTGTGTCAAATTCAATATTTTATAATTTCGTGTGTTTGTTTTATCAATTGAATTATTAATTTTTAACTATTTAATTGTATAAAGTATATACCTATGGGTTCTAAGCTCAATATTTGAGGCCCAGTAGCACCAAACTAGCATGAATAATTATGTGTGTCAAATTCAATATTTTTACAATTTTGTGTGTTTGTTTTATAATTTAAATTATTAATTTTTAATTATTTAATTTTACAAAGTATATACCTATGGGTTCCAGACTCAATATTTGAGGCCTAGTAGCACCAAACTATCATGAATAATTATGTGTGTCAAATTCAATATTTTTATAATTTCGTGTGTTTGTTTTATAAATTAAATTATTAATTTTTAATTATTTAATTGTACAAAGTATATACCTATAGGTTCCATGCTTGATATTTGAGGCCCAGTAGCACCAAACTATCATGAATAATTATTTGTGTCAAATTCAATATTTTTATAATTTTGTGTGTTTGTTTTATATATTAAATTATTAATTTTTAATTATTTAATTATACAAAGTATATACCTATGGGTTCCAAGCTCGATATTTGAGGCCTAGTAGCACCAAACTATTATGAATAATTATGTGTGTCAAATTCAGTATTTTTGTAATTTTGTGTGTTTGTTTTATAATTTAAATTATTAATTTTTAATTATTTAATTGTACAAAGTATATACCTATGGGTTCCAGGCTCGATATTTGAGGCCCAGTAGCACCAAAATATCATGAATAATTATGTGTGTCAAATTCAATATTTTTATAATTTTGTTTGTTTGTTTTATAATTAAATTATAAATCTTTAATTATTTAATTGTACAAAGCATATACCTGATGCGAGGCTAGAATTCATGGTTTAATATGTTATATGCCCTACATTTTATGTGTGTTAATGATAAAAATACACTTTTTATGTGCAAATAGAGTCTATTTCATGTGTAGGTGAATTGGAGATGGAAACCGAGCTAAATGGATACAAATACATCGAAAATACGCTCAAGAGGCGAGGAGGAGTGCACCGGGCTATAGCCGGGCGCCAGAGCCCAAACGCCTGACCCTGCCTGGCGTTAGCTAGGTGTTAGGGCCCAAACGCCAGGTCCCAAGTTCGGTCAATTCCGAGTTTTGACGAGTTTAAGTGTTTCCCGGTTGGAATAGAAGTATCCTACACGTTTAGGGTTCGTCCTAAACATATAAATAGACCCCGTAAACACAACTTGAAGGGAGGATTCAGAGAATTCGAAGGATTCAAAGAGAGAAGACCATTGAAGTGACAAAACATTGATTTTTACATATTTTATTCATTACTTTGTAGTTCAATTATGCAAGTTATTTTTGAGTTTGATTCTTATGAACATGTCTAGCTAACTTCTTTAATCTAGGGTTTTGGTTGAACCCGTTGGGGATAAACTTCTTGTGTTATTACCATAGTTTTGTTTGGGGTATTTATCTCTATTTGTTCAATACCTATGGGTTCCATGCTCGATATTTGAGGCCCAGTAGCACCAAACTATCATGAATAATTATGTGTGTCAAATTCAATATTTTTATAATTTCGTGTGTTTGTTTTATAAATTAAATTATAAATTTTTAATTATTTAATTGTACAAAGTATATACCTATGGGTTCCAGGCTCGATATTTGAGGCCCAGTAGCACCAAACTATCATGAATAATTATGTGTGTCAAATTCAATATTTTTATAATTTCGTGTGTTTGTTTTATAAATTAAATTATAAATTTTTAATTATTTAATTGTACAAAGTATATACCTATGGGTTCCAGGCTCGATATTTGAGGCCCAGTAGCACCAAACTATCATGAATAATTATGTGTGTCAAATTCAATATTTTTATAATTTCGTGTGTTTGTTTTATAAATTAAATTATAAATTTTTAATTATTTAATTGTACAAAGTATATACCTATGGGTTCCAGGCTCGATATTTGAGGCCCAGTAGCACCAAACTATCATGAATAATTATGTGTGTCAAATTCAATATTTTTATAATTTCGTGTGTTTGTTTTATAAATTAAATTATAAATTTTTAATTATTTAATTGTACAAAGTATATACCTATGGGTTCCAGGCTCGATATTTGAGGCCCAGTAGCACCAAACTATCATGAATAATTATGTGTGTCAAATTCAATATTTTTATAATTTCGTGTGTTTGTTTTATAAATTAAATTATAAATTTTTAATTATTTAATTGTACAAAGTATATACCTATGGGTTCCAGGCTCGATATTTGAGGCCCAGTAGCACCAAACTATCATGAATAATTATGTGTGTCAAATTCAATATTTTTATAATTTCGTGTGTTTGTTTTATAAATTAAATTATAAATTTTTAATTATTTAATTGTACAAAGTATATACCTATGGGTTCCAGGCTCGATATTTGAGGCCCAGTAGCACCAAACTATCATGAATAATTATGTGTGTCAAATTCAATATTTTTATAATTTCGTGTGTTTGTTTTATAAATTAAATTATAAATTTTTAATTATTTAATTGTACAAAGTATATACCTATGGGTTCCAGGCTCGATATTTGAGGCCCAGTAGCACCAAACTATCATGAATAATTATGTGTGTCAAATTCAATATTTTTATAATTTCGTGTGTTTGTTTTATAAATTAAATTATAAATTTTTAATTATTTAATTGTACAAAGTATATACCTATGGGTTCCAGGCTCGATATTTGAGGCCCAGTAGCACCAAACTATCATGAATAATTATGTGTGTCAAATTCAGTATTTTTATAATTTTGTGTGTTTGTTTTATAATTTAAATTATTAATTTTTAATTATTTAATTGTACAAAATTTGTATGTCATCTACCAGTATAAGAGATATTCAAACTACAGGGATTCTACGTTAAAATACTCTACACTTTACTACGCTAAAAGGCTCTACATTTTACTACGCTAAAAGGTTCTACATTTTACTACACTAATAAATAATCTAAACTAAATATAAACAACTAATACATTTTAATCACATAACATTCACAAAAATACATATAAAACAGTAAAAGATGTTAATTAACATTTTTATTAACAGAAAAAATTATTTCTCAATTTTTATATTTTTTTTAGAACACTAATATCTAAGTGTATTGGTGAAAAAGAGTTTCACACGTAAGCCAGCTTTTGACAACTTAGCCAGTCACGTAGACATAGGAAAACGTGACAACTAGATGTGATTCTTTGAAGAGGTACGGAACAAAGAGGCACGATTCAGTAAACCCTCGAGCTTATCAGCCACAGGAAATTCAACCTGATCAAACCAGGGGAAAGGCACAGTTAGAATGAATCTGGAAAAAACTACTGGCAGATTCAAAGACCCACAATTGATTACTCGAACATTATGTAACCATACCCCAATTACCGTTATCCTTTGTAGAGCCTCATTAATGTCATAATCAGTCATTAATGAGAAACCATAGCAAGAGTTGTACGTCATAAGAATCTCCTATATAAGGGAGGGGAATACAGCTTGTAAGACATCTGATTCCCGAATATAATTGATTTCGCTTTTTTATATTTCTGCAATATTGTCTGTTATTCATTTTTCTCTATTTCCTTGATTATCAGTAACTGTGTTCATCTTAAAAATAGCTTTAGTCAAAGGGTCTAATTCTTTTGTTAAACAAATTGGTTTCGTTACCGGGAATCTGATAATCTTTGTTTGCTTTTCAAGTGATATCATCTGAACTATGTCAAACTCCAACGACGAAAATAAGCAAAGGAGTGGAACCCCAGTTCCATCGCCTTTAGGAACCCCACGTGGTTCAAGGGAAAAATCCCTAGAAAGATCCAATAACAACAATGGTGATAATGATCAAACTGTGGAACAAGATCGTGTAAAGCAAATGATTGCAGAGTATGTGAGCCAAGCTTTGCAAGAATTTGCGAGAGGATTAACGGCAGCGTTACCTACACCGCCGATGCTACCCCCAATAACACCATCACTATGGAAAACCCTCAATCTGGGTTGTAAACTCAGGAAGAAGAGATACTCCTAATTAATCTCTCGAAACGAGATCAGGTATATCTAATAATTCAGAATTACAAAATTTACTCCTAACTATGCAGAAACAGATGGAGGAGCAGAACGATCGCAATGAACAGATTCCTGGAGTACCACCTATCATCAAAGGCATTGATGTTGATAGATATTCTCAACAACCTTAGAAGCCAAGTGCGGCACCCTTGCCTATACCCAAGAATTTTAAAATGACTGACGTTCCCAAATATGATGGAACAATTGACCCACGTGACCATGTGACTGCTTTCACTACTGGGGTAAAAGACAACGACTTAACAAAACAAGATATTGAATCAGTCCTTGTCAAAAAATTTGGGGAAACACTTATCAAAGGGGCCCTAACCTGGTATTCTCTTCTCCCTGGAAATTCTATTGACTCTTTTGCTGAGCTTGCCGATTCGTTTATAAAAGCACACTCTGGTGCACAAAAAGTTGAGAAGAGAATGGAAGACATATTCAAAATAAACAAGGAGACACGGAACTACTCTGTGAGTTTGTAGACAGGTTTCAACAAGAAAGAATGTAGTTACCCAGGGTTCCTGATAATTGGGCAGCCATGGCATTTGCAAGCAACCTAAACGATAAAAGCTCAGAAGCCAAGAGACGACTTAAGGAAAGTCTAAGAGAATTCCCCTCTACAACATGGAACGATGTAAATAACAGGTACAATACTAAACTCAGAATAGAAGAAGATATCATTGCTCGTTCGAGAGATGAAGATCATTCCAGATCCAGACATCCTGCATCAGATAGAAGATTAGGTAAAAACAGGTATGATCCTTACTTAGGACCCTCGGGACGCGATATTCGCCCCAGGTTCAAAAACACTAGGTCGGACAATAGATCACAAGGAAGAGACGTAGTCTCATCCTCGTCTAGATCCAGAAAAGATCGAGATAAACAACCTAGAGGTAACACTCAAATTGGGTACCATACCTTTAATGTAAGTACTACTAAACTTGTCTCAATATTTAGGAACATGGGAGACAAGGTTAAGTTGCCCAAAGCGATGCAGTCAAATCCAAGTAGAAGGAACCCTGATCACTGGTGTGAATTCCACAACGATCATGGGCACAAAACTGCGGATTGCAGATTTTTACAAGGTGAAGTAGAAAATTTATTGAAACAGGACTATTTAACAAAATTGTTTAGTGATAAAGGTAAACAGGCATATATGAGGAACAGACAGGAGCCCCCAAAGCCTCCTTCTCCAAAACAAACTGTCAACGTGATACACAGAGGTGAAGAAGTAAATGGAATGATTTTTTAAAACAACCACAAAGTTCACAATTACATATGGGAAACGGGCTCGTGAAAATATTTAAGAAGACGATATAACCTTCGATGATGCAGATATCGGCGGATTAATGCTTCCACACAATGATGCTCTGGTAATATCTTTACTTATTCATGACAGTAACATAAAAAGAGTGTTGATTGATCCAGGCAGTTTAGTAAACATCATTTTGCTAAGTGTCGTGGAACAAATACTACTGGGGAATCAAGTAATACCAAGGGCACGAGCCATATCAGGGTTTGATAACTCTACGATCATAACAAAAGGAGAAATTGAGCTTAGCACTTATGCTAAGGGGGTGATCAAAAGTACCAGGTTCCAAGTCATCAATACTGACATGGCTTATAACGTGATCGTGGGAAGGCCATGGATCCACGACATGAAAGTTATACCCTCCACGTTGCATCAGGTAATTAAATTCCCCTTTGCATGGGGGATTCAACAAATCAAAGGCGATCAGCAGACCGCAAGAAATATAAACTTTGTGGTACACTACAACAAGAAAATAGAGGTGGAAGAATTACGAGATAAGGGAATCTCCCAAGAAGGTAACGCCGCCCAAACAGGCATGGAAGAAATTACTACCCAAATAGGTACGGAAGGTATTATTGCTGAAACACGTATGAAAGAAAATACTTATAAGAAGGAGAATCAAGTTATCACGGAAGGTGTACTATACCACACAGATGCAGATTCCAAACCGGACGTCATTCATGAACCGAAGGAAGATTAGCATATCAAAACAACTACGGAGGAGCTCGAAGCTGTTCCATTATCTGAACAAAAGCCTGAGCAGAAAGTGTATATAGGCACGAGGCTAGGCCCCGCTCGAAGAGGTAAGTTAATTGATTATTTAAAGGCTAACGCAGACTGCTTTGCGTGGTCCCACTCAGATATGACAGGCATCCCACCAGAAGTGATGACTCATAAACTAAATGAAGATCTATCCTTCGTACCTGTTAAGCAGAAGAAAAGAAAGCAAGGACCATTCAAGAACCAAGTGATCGACGAAGACGTACAAAAACTTTTGAAGATTGGTTCGATACGAGAGGTAACGTACCTTAACTGGCTAGCAAACACCGTGGTAGTACCTAAAAATAAGGGCAAGTGAAGAGTATGCGTAGATTATACTGACTTAAATAAAGCATGCCCCAAATATTCATTCCCATTGACACATATAGATCAGATGATTGATGCCACAACATGTCATGAATTATTGAGCTTCTTAGATGCATATTCTGGTTATAATCATATTAAAATGAATCCATCAGATGAGGAAAAATTTCCTTCATTACAAACTGGGGGACTTACTGTTAGAAAGTTATGCCTTTTGGCTTGAAAAATGCTGGAGCCACCTGTCAAAGGTTAGTGACTAAAATGTTTCAAGAACATCTTGGAAAGACAATGGAAGTCTATGTTGATGATATGTTGGTAAAATCAACACAAGCACAAGACCATTTCCAGCATCTCTCTACTGCTTTTTATATTTTACGCAGGTATAATATGAAGGTAAATCCAGAAAAATGTACTTTTGGAGTGCAACTAGGTAAGTTTTTGGGTTTCATTGTATCGAACAGAGGAATAGAGGTAAATCCCGCTCAAATTAATGCTATAGAGGAAATACCTGATATATTAACAAATAAAAAGGAAGTTCAAAGACTAACAGGGAGAATAACAACTTTAGGAAGGTTTATTTTTAAGTCTTCCGAAAAAAGTTTTAAATTCTTCTCAGTTCTCAAAAAGCAGAATTAGTTCGAATGGACTGAAGAATGTCAGCAAGCCCTCAATAATCTGAAGATTTATCTATCGAAACCATCATTGCTTTCAAAGCCAAAAGAAGGGGAGAGATTGTACATTTACCTGGTTGTCTCAGAAATTGCTGTAAGTGCAATAAAGGTCAATAATCACCTATCTATTATGTAAGTAAAAATTTTCTAGATGCTGAGACTAGATATCCACATATGGAAAATGACCTATTAACAATGGCATCTAGAAAATTACGACCATATTTTCAATGTCACCCAATCACCGTTGTGACCTCATATCCTTTAAGAAATATTCTGCATAAACAGAATTGTCAGGAAGATTAGCCAAGTAGGCCACAGAATAAAGTGAGTATGAAATAATCTATCAGCCTAGGACTGCAATTAAGTCTCAAATACTAGCTGATTTTATTGCTGACTTTAGTAATAGCATTATACCTGAAGTAGAAAAAGAGTTACAACTCTTTAATGGTGCTAATCCAGGCCTATGGACCTTGTTCCCCGATGGTTCTTCAAATATAAAATGTGCCGGCTTAGGCATAGTCTTAATATCACCCATGGGTGAAAAGACACGACAAGCTATCAAGTTTTATCCTATAACTAACAATGAAACAGAGTACGAAGCTGTTATTGCAAGGCTTGAACTCGCACGGGAGCTCTCAATCGAGCAAATTGTGATCAATAGCGACTCCCAACTGGTAGTAAATCAGATACAGGGGACTTCCATCGCTCGAGAGACTAGAATGCAACAGTATCTTGAAAAAGCACGAGAGCTCGTGAGACAATTCAAAACATGGAAGGTAATTCAAATACCTAGAGAGGAAAATGCAGAAGCAGATGCATTAGCTAACCTCGCAACAGTCACGGAAGTAACAAACAAAGACAATGCATTTGCCGTCCAACTATTTCATTCAATAATAGACCTGGACAGGAATGAGGTAACTTTTAACAACTTAACCTGGGACTGGAGAAACAAAATTCTTAATTTCTTGCAGAGTGGCACCGAACCTGAAGACAGGAAAGTAGCTCAAGCACTTTGCCGCAAAGCTGCACGGTACTGCCTTATTCGCAACTCACTTTATCGCAAGATGTTTGGAGGACCCCTAGCTAAATGCCTCGGACCTAACCAAACAAAATTTTTGTCATGAAAGAAGTCCACGAAGGACACTGTGGAAATCACTTAGGGGCGAGATCCTTAGTGAAAACCCTAATCAGAGCTGGATACTATTGGCCTAAGATAGAAGAAGAAACTGAGAACTTCGTATCCAAATGTGACAGGTGCAAAAGGTTTGCTAATAACATGCATCGAACAGCGGAATTATTGCATCCAATAATATCCCCATGGCCTTTCATGAAATAGGGTATGGACATAGTGGGACCTCTTCCCACAGCTAAAGGACAGGTACGGTTTTTACTCGTGCTAACCGACTATTTTACAAAATGGGTAGAGGCAGAAGCGTTCAAACAAGTGCGAGAAAAGGAAGTTAAAAGCTTCTTATGGCGAAACATAATATGCCGCTTTGGAAAACCAAAGGAAATCGTGTGCGATAATGGCCCACATTTCATAGGCTCGCAAATCACAGAATTCTTCGAAAGTTGGCAAATCAAGCGGATCACTTCAACGTCGTACCACCCCGTGGCTAATGGTCAAGCTGAAACGAATAAGGTCATCATCAACAATATAAAGAAGCGGCTGGATAAATCCAAAGGAAACTAACCTGATGAGTTATCAGCGGTACTATGGGCATATAGAACAACTTCAAAAATAGCCACGGGAGAAACTCCGTTCGCACTTGTTTATGGCTCAGAAGCCTTAATATCTGTGGATATTGGCGAACCAAGCATAAGGTTCTCAACAAACATGGAGGGAGAAAACGATGATGAATTGAGGACCAACCTGGACCTGCTCGAACCACAGAGAGAAACAACATTGATACGGATGGCATCTTAAAAACAAATCATAGAGCGTTATTACAATCGTAAAGCTTATCTCAGGTACTTCAAGATTGGGGACTTCGTTATACGACAGAGTTATATTAACAACCTGGAACGCCATCCACCTAAAGAAGTATTACTTCTAAAGAAAAAGAATACCCCCCGTCAAGTATCACACGTTCGATTTTATTTTGAACATTTAAAAATTTTACTAACTTTTTTAGATGATAGGCATAAAGCTAACCCATCACGAGATGATGATATAAGACCTGCAAAGACGCGAGGAAATAACACAATTACCGATCTAGGGTTACACTTTCTGATGGATGTTTTAAAAGGGTTAAGCAGTCATCATCTAAAAAACTATATACCTTCGAGTCCGGAATGTTTTTCTTTTTTTGGAAAAGGACCACAAGGAAGGAATAATCAAGTGCTCGAGATCTCATTCTTCAAAGCTCAAACACTTGGGTGACTATACAATATGGAAAGCTAAGACGAAGCAAAGAAGACTATCAGAAAGTCAAAAGCTCGAGTCTGAAGACCCATCTACCCAACGAGACAAGTGACACGAGCAGAATCGAAAGAAATCAAAAGAGCCATCCAAATACAAATCCTAATGCAAAAAAGCAAAAACCTTCGAACATGTTCAGGATGAAAGGCAAAATATTAGTCACGAGAAAGAAATGTACATCTTTATATTTATTTAACGATGTTGTAACAAAAACAGTTAGGGGTAAAAGATCATCATCAATGTACTCATTCAAAAAATTGTTCTCAAATAAAACAGTTATGGATGAAAGATCTAAATCCTTGTATTTGTTCAAGAAACTGTTATCAAATAAAAACAGT
>ML393555.1:0-101153 GCA_005239525.1 Nicotiana knightiana
ATTTAGTTTTGAAAGCATGACATGCAACTTCCAGATTTTCACTAACTCCAATATCTCAAAAAAAATTCGCCAGAGTTCCCTTTGTAATCAGATCTATCTACCTGTCAGAGAGCCCCCGAAACGCATTTCCAAGCACCATTACACAGTTTTAATCACCTAATAACTCACACACGACGTTGTTATCTCAACAATTTGCAAATATTCAATCATTTTGTCAACTACACATAGTTCTTTCTTCTTATACCACAAATTTGCACACGATTCATATTTTCGCACATAACTTGGTCGTTTTTATGAGTCCCATACAACCCAATCACCTCAATATACTATATTCGTTTCAATTAATCATTAACAACCTGCACTACTATTAATCACTTGCCTAACACATACGTTCCATAAAACTTTCATTTACCTCAATGGTTGCACACTACCCAAATAGAACTGCGGATTCAATTTTAGCACACATTGGAAAATTACAACAATAAGGAAATTAGGGGAAGATGGGGTGCTTTTGCACAAAACTGAACATAAAATATAATTTGCTTAGAGATGACAGTTTTGACGAACACTACTAGACTTATTCAAACAAATGGGGATATTTTTCTTTCATCACATCTGTCGCTTCCCACGTGGCTTCCTCAACGTGCTGACTTCGCCACAACACTTTAACTAAAGAAATTTCTTTGTTCCTCAATCTACGAACTTGTCTATCAAGAATGGCAACCGGAACCTCTTCATACAATAATTCTTCATTAACCTCAATAGTCTCCACTGGCACTATGGCTGATGGATCTCCGACCACTTTCTTCAACATGGACACGTGGAACACCGGGTGCACTAATGAAAATTCAGGGGGTAACTCCAACCTATAACCCACTTGTCCTACCCTTTGAGCAATCCGATATGACCCGACATACCTTGGGCTCAATTTTCCTTTCTTCCTAAACCACATCACTCCCTTCATGGGAGATACCTTCAAGAATACCCAATCATCAACTTGGAATTCCAATTCTCTTCGACGAATGTCCGTGGGTGGTTTTCATCCTCTCCCGAATGACTCTGACTTTTTCCAATGCCTGGTGCACAAGATCTGGCCCTAAAAATTCTGCTTCACCAACCTGGAACCACCCAATCGGAGATCTACACCTCCTTCCGTACAATGCCTCAAATGGGGCCATCTGAATACTAGCGTGAAAGCTGTTATTGTAAGCAAATTCGATAAGCGGTAAATGATCATCCCAGCTACCCTTGAAGTCCAACACACAAGCCCGTAACATATCTTCAAGCGTCTGAATAGTCTGCTCTGCCTGACCATCAGTCTGTGGATGGAATGTTGTGCTGAGATTTACCTGAGAACCCAAACCTTGCTGAAATTTCCTCCAAAAATTAGCCGTGATCTGGGCTCCTCGGTCTGAGATAATGGAAATTGGATTACCATGAAGCCTGACTATTTCCTTGGTATACAACTGAGCGTACTGTTCTGCAGTATCGGTGGACTTGACCGGCAAGAAGTGAGCTGATTTCGTGAGTCGATCCACTATCACCCAAATCGAGTCGAACTTGCGCTGAGTGCGAGGTAACCCTACCACTAAATCCATGTTGATCATTTCCCATTTCCACATTGGAATTTCCATAAGCTGAGTTAACCCACCGGGCCTCTGATGCTCGGCCTACACCTGCTAATAATTCGGACATTTAGATACAAAGTCTGCCACACCTCTCTTCATACCGTTCCACCAATAAACTTCCCGGAGATCTTGATACATTTTCGTAGATCCTGGGTGCACGGAATACCTGGAATTATGAGCTTCCGCCATCACCCTCTCCCGAAGATTATCCACATCAGGGACACATAGCCATCCCTGGCACCGTAAAACACCATCACCACTACCAAGTGAAAATGCTGAAATCTTGTTATTCAAAACTTCCTCCTTCAAGTGCGCCAATGCTGGATCCATATACTGCTTTTCCTTGACTTCCTCTACAAGTGATGATTTTGCCCCATTATGCACCATAATATTTCCCTCGTATGAGGTCGAGAGACAGACCCCCATACTAGCTAATTGATAAATCTCACGGGCTATAGGCCTCTGATCCACTTTCAAATGAGCCAAACTACCCATGGACTTCCGACTGAGAGCGTCGGCCACCACATTCGCCTTCTCTGGATGGTACAAAATGTTCATATCGTAATCCTTAAGCAATTCTAACCATCGCCACTGTCTTAAATTCAAATCCTTCTGCTTGAACAAATATTGGAGACTCTTGTGGTCTGAGAACACGTACACATGGACCTCATACAAATAATGCCGCCAGATTTTCAATGCAAACACAACTGCCGCGAGTTCTAAATCGTGTGTCGGATAATTCTTCTCGTGATTCTTGAGTTGCCTGGAAGCATAGGCTTTAACCTTCCCGTGTTGAAAAGAGCTTCTTGAGTTGCCTGGAAGTCAATCTTGATTTCAATTTATGAAAGCTCTTTTCACAAGCATCGGACCATTGGAACTTGGTTGCTTTCTGCGTCAATTTAGTCAATGGGGAGGCAAGGGTATAGAACCCCTCCACAAACCTCCGATAATACCCAGCTAGCCCCAAGAAACTACGAATCTCTATCGGGGTCGTTTGTCTAGGCCAATCCTTCACCGTGAGATCTTCTGGGGATCAACCTTAATCCCTTTTCTAGAAACAACATGACCCAAAAACGCGACTGAATCCAGCCAAAATTCACATTTTGAAAACTTGGCATACAATTGGTGCTGACGAAGAGTCTGCAGAGCTGCCCTGAGGTGATAAGCATGATCCTCCCGACTCCGCGAGTAGACAAGGATGTCATAAATAAAAACAATCACGAAGGAGTCAAGAAACGGTTTGAAAACCTGATTCATAAAATCCATGAAAGCCGTTGGAGCATTGGTCAGTCCAAAGGACATTACCAAAAATTCAAAATGGCCATAACGAGTTCTGAAGGCGGTCTTAGGAATATCATGCTCTCTGATCTTCAACTGGTGATACCCCGACCGTAAATCAATTTTGGAGAAAAACTTCTCACCTTGCAATTGGTCGAACAAATCATCTATCCAAGGCAATGGATACTTGTTTTTAATAGTGACTTTGTTGAGCTGCCGATAATCAATACACACCTGAAGCGACCCATCCTTCTTCCTAACGAAAAGAACCGGAGCGCCCCACGGCGACACACTCGGCCGAATGAACCTCTTCTCTAATAAGTCTTTCAACTTCCGCTTGAACTCCCTCAACTCTACCGGCGCCATTCTGTATGGTGGAATAGATATTGGTTGCGTATCTGGCAATACATCAATCCCGGAATCGATCTCTCTATCTGGCGGAATCCCTGGAAGCTCGTCCGGAAATACTTCAAGAAACTCATTCACGAATGGGATGGACTCGGGGGCAGACACTTCTGAAGTGGTGTCCGCAACCCGGACCAAATGATAAACACACCCCTTTTTAATCATCTTCGAGGCCTTAAGGTAGGAAATGAATCTACCCTTTGGCATCACACCATTCCCTTTCCACTCAATAACTGACTCATTAGGAAAATCTAGTCTCATAATTCTGGTTCAGCAAATCGAGTTTAGCAAAGCACGAGTATAGCCAATATATTCCCATGATAACATCAAAATCTACCATCCCAAGTTCGATAAGATCAACTGTGGTATCTCGACCACACACCGTGATAACGCAATTCCTATAGACTAGTGCGGCTGTAATGGAATCACCAATAGGAGTCGACACAGAGAACGGCTCATGAAGCTGTTTGGGTTCTATCCCAAAACTTGAAGCAATAAATGGGGTAACATAAGACAAGGAGGACCCCGGATCAATAAGAGCATAACAATCAAGGGCTTGAACAGCTAGAATACCTGTAACAACATCTGGAGAAGCCTCTGCACTCTGGCGACCACTAAAAGCATAGAAACGGATGGGTCCACCTCTACCACGAGCTCCACCTCTAACTGCACCATGCCCTGCTGGAGCTGGAGGATGCACTGATGATGCGACGACTGAAGAACCGGATGGCTTAGCGAAACCACTACCCATGCCCTGACTGGGCGCACGGCAATCCCGCCGAATATGAGCTCTCACCCACACCCTAGCATACTGGGATATCCAGGTAACAAGGCTCGATATGGAACCTCCCACACTTAGGGCATGCAGCCTTCCTCTGCTACTGGAACCTCCCTCCTGGACGACCGGACTGATGGGGTCTCCTAGTGTCTGATCTTGGTCCCCAACGACTGCTCTGTTGATAACGGTGCACTGATGGCGGTGCACTGGATGAGGACTGAGCATAAGATTGGGATGGCCCTGATGGTCCTCTCCCCTGAACTGGTCTCCCTCCTCCAACTGAACTCCCCGAGTGGCCCGTTGACCGGTCCCTGCCAATACTCTCCCTCTCCGACCTTATCTTCAATTTTATAGCCTCTGTGGCCTGGGAAAATCCCACTATCTTACCATAATTCATGTCTGAGTGAAAGGCAACTGTAGCAGCTTCATTCACAACCAAGGGACTAAGGCCCTGAACAAACCGTCGAACTCTGGCACCCATAGTCGATACCAACTGAGGAGCGTACTTGGACAATCTCACGAACTCCATGTGGTACTCCCACACACTCATATTACCCTTCTTAAGAACCTCAAACTCTGTAGCACGGGCTGCCATAGCCTCGGCAGCCAAGAAGTGATCCATGAAAGCATCAACGAACTCATTCCATCTTGCCGGAGGAATTCCTTCCCCACGGGAATTCCCCCACATCTCGAACCATGAATACGCTGCTCCCCTCAGCCTGTAAGATGCTAACTCAACCCCCTCTGTCTCTGCGGCCTTCCTAACCCGAAGTGTCTTGCACATCTCATCTAGAAAATCTTGCGGATCGGCCTCCGGATCAATACCTGAGAACTATGGAGGGGCCAACCGCAGAAACTGGTTGACTCTGGAACCGGTGGAATCTCCCTGTCCGCTAGAGGGCACAGGGGCAGCATGAGATCTTTGGGCCTGAGCGGCCACTAACTGAGTCAACATATGAACAACTCCCCTGAGGTCCCCATCGGAAGTACCGGGACCTGAAGCTGGATCCGAAGAAGGATCAGGAATATCAGCGGAAGGGGTTGCAACACACTCCATCGCCACAGGAATAGGAACACTCTGGTCTGGAACAGAAATTCCAGGTGGATTCAAAGTCAGGGATTCCCTCTCACCCGCACCATCGGGCATAGAATTCACAGCCACGCTTGGGGTGTCATTGGCCTCTAGGTGAGTCGAGCTCTCTTCTTTGGTGCCATTACTGAAAATTTCGGAACAATGCACGAGTTAGACAAAGATATTTTCACTTTCCACTTCACCGGATGATATAGAATAACAATGAAAAGGGTGCTTCCTAAATGTCCATGTAGCCCCCTAATTATAGATGTGGTCGACAACACACCGATAAGAAGGGCTCTACTAGACACGGCTCCGAGACATCCTAGGACACTTTAAAAACCTTAGGCTCTGATACCAAGTTTATCATGCCCCAAAATCGAGGCACGCGACCGACACTCAACCGGGTGACCCCAGTCAAGTGAACCTGATTTGCCTTTCCTACCCAACGCGCTTCCCCGTGTTTATATCATCCATTATTTATGTGAAACTGTGAGATAAGCTTAAAAGTGTATGATTACCACAATAAATCCAATTTTTCCTCATTTTACATTATTATACTAGATTTCCCAAAACCTACATAATAGATACAACACTTCCCAATACGGACCACGATTACGAGCAAATACAACCACTACCCAAAAATATATATATACACCCACATAGTGTCTACGGAGTCTCTAAGAGTACTAGGAGTTTATACCATACTTGCCGACAACAAGGCCCCGGCTATACCTTACAATACATAGTATACTCAAAAGAGATGGCATGAACTACACATGGCCCCGAGAGGAAGTGGGGCTCACCACTACAGCTGAGAAAAGGATGAGGAGAAAGCTCCACTAACGGCGAGCTGAGCAACCTGCTATGGACCCACCTACATCCATATAAAAAGATGTAACGCCCCCGGCAAAAAGGACGTTAGTACTGTGGAATAGTACTAGTATGTATACACAATTAAGAGACAGTAATAGAACCAATCAATCAATGCATGTGGAAAGAAACAACCAAAATCAACAAGTTTCACAATCTCTCCTTTTTCCCTTTCAACATCATCATATTTAAGAGTTTCCCGGATTTTTCATTTCGATAGTGATAATGATCACATTCCATCCTTATTACCTCGGCCACCCTTATTATCTCTGCCAACCTTATTACCTCACATCATAGATTTCATTTCAATAGTGATAATGATCACATTCCATCCTTATTACCTCGGCCACCCTTATTACCTCGGCCACCCTTATTACCTCACATCTCATTATCATTATTAGTTCGTGTTGCAGCGCGCAACCCGATCCCACCCGACAATCATATTTCGTAACAACAACCACAAACAATCAAATCACAAGAATTCTTCCTTTCAAGAAACACAATTTCATATCAACAATTCGCTATTTGATCTCAAGGCACAATGACTCTCACCAAGCAGTAATTCATGTACACGGTGTTACCATAATCGTTCAACCCATTTACATCATTTTACAATACCCTTTTTCCATTACTTTCCACGCACGACTTTTAGCCATTATATACATTCCCACACTTGGGCGCATCAACAATCTTTCATTCATTAACACATACTTTCATATCGATACTCTCGAGCATTTACGAGCTTTGCACATAATGAGACAGGCACATCAATACACCTTTCACAACCTCATATAGCACGGTAATATGACAATCAACTAGGACAAATCAAAGAGTAGAATCTTGAGTCTCAACACATTTGAACAATCAATTCACATATTATCAACAAGGTACACATGTCGTATGCTCGGACCAAACAAGTGGATTCTACAAAGGTTAAAGTTAGCCATACATACCTGGGGTCGAAATCCCTTTCTAACTTTTACTCTCAAATCACCGGACCGACTAGCACCTTCAATCTAATTCACAATGCGGCACATTTAAACTTAGAATTAGGAATCATGAACATGTCTTGAACTCATTGGAGCTTTCTATCAAACCCTAGGTGTTCCTTTAGATTAAATAACCCCTTTTTAGTGAAAGGTTACTCCAACATATTTTTCTTTACTAGATTATGATAAATTGGGTACATGCATGCAAGATTCTTAACCCTATCTTTATGAACTATCCTACCCATATTTTATTTTAACAAAAATATGGAAATTAGGGTTAATGAGGTAGAAGCTTACCCCTTAGAGTGAAGAAATTTGTGTCCTACTTGATTAGTTCCAAGCTTGAGTGATGAAGGAAGACCAATTTGATGAAGTTTGGACTTTCTCTCTCTAGAACCCACTATTTCCTCTCTCTAATATATCAGAAAACGGTTAAAAATTGAAGGGGAGGGGTGTTTTAATGAACTGGGGTCGGGTTTTAAAAAAATTAGAAAAATAGGGCCCGACACAAGAATGTTGTCAGGAATGCGATCGCATTCCTAACATGCGGTCCGCAGAATCGACCGCATAATGGCCCTCGAGATGGGCCAAATTCAAAACACACTGCCCAGGTATGCGACCATTGTGCGGTACGCATACACGTTATGCGATCGCATAATGCGTCGCATAACTTCCCTCCCAAAATCAAAGGCAACAATGCGATATATATGCGGTCCGCAGAACTGAAATGCGATCGCACATTGGACCGCATAGTTGACCTCAAATGGGGCAGTGATCTGCCCGTGTATGCGACCATTATGCGGTCCGCATACACGTTATGTGATCGCATAGTTCGTCGCATAACACCTACTTTCTGGAAAATTTTATTCTTTAAGGCTCGGGGTACTTTTTACTCAATTTTGGTCCGTTTTAAAATTTTCCACAATAAAAATAACTCGGGGACTCATTCGGGCATTATTTTTAAACAAGAAAATTTTACTGGTCTTTACAGACACACTTCCTAGTTTGAGTCATATAACTTTCACCCCTAAGAGACGCACTTCCTAATCTAGGTCTTTCAGGTTATACTGTTTAGGAGACGTACTTCCTAAATTGAGATTTTACCCCTAGGAGACGCACTTCCTAGTCTGGTTCATTTAAGTTCATTCCTAGGAGATGCACTTCCTAGTTTGAGTCATTGAAGTTTCACCCCTAGGAGACGCACTTCCTAGTTTGGGTTTGTTAGGTTATACTGTTTAAGAGACACACTTCCTAAATTAAGATTTTACCCCTAGGAGACACATTTCCTAGTCTGGGTCATTTAAGTTCATTCCTAGGAGATGCACTTCCTAGTTTGAGTAATTGAAGTTTCGCCCCTTGGAGGCGCACTTCCTAGTCTGGGTTTTTTTGGATATACTTTTAGGAGATGCACTTATTAAATTGAGATTTTACCCCTAGGAGACGCACTTCCTAGTTTGGGTCATTTAAGTTCATTCCTAGGAGACACACTTCCTAGTCTGGGTCTTGCAAATTATATTTTTGTTTTAGGAGATGCACTTCCTAAAGTGAGATTTCAGCCCTAGGAGACACACTTCCTAATTTGGGTCATTTAAGTTCAGCCCTAGAAGACGCACTTCCTATTTTGGTTCATTTAAGTTTCACCCTTAGGAGACGCACTTCTTAATTTGGGTCTTTCAGGTTATTCTTTTAGGAGACGCACTTCCTAGCTAGTTCATTCAAGTTTCACCCCGAGGATACACACTTCCTAGTTTGGGACATTCGCATTTTTTTAGCAGATGCATTTGCTAGTCGAAAATTTCTTGGTTTTACTCACAGGAGATGCACATCCTAGTCGAGTCTTTAATTTTATTCCCCTCATTGCAAACTTCATCAATAGCATATGTGATTTATAGTTCTGCTAACAACTCACAAATCTTCCTAGTGCAAACTGAGGCAGAAAAATTTCTTTTGTTTTGCCTGTTTTGCTGTAGTAGCAGGCGCCCACCTAGAGAACGAGAAAGTCATTTCAGAATTCAATTCGTGAAGCTCGCCCCACGAATGCGAGTCGACAGTCCGAGATGACCAAAAGAAGTCTCAATCCAAAATAAATAAAGGAAAATAATATAAGTGAATCCAAAATGAAGAAGCAGATGAAAGATGTGAACTGCTCAAGACATGGTTGAAGTCACGAGCACTGCATTACCTGTTTTTTATCAGAAGAAGCCGTGAAAGAATGAACTAGCACATGTAGCTACCAAGCATCAAGGTTCAAATCAAAAGTCTGCATGAATAACCATTCAAGACCCAAGATCAAGTTTCAGAAGACTTATAGATAGGATATGTAGGTTGTCCAAAACCATGACTCGATTGCACCTTTTTCTTTTATTTTCTTCCTCTTCTGAATAACGATATGGTCAAAAATTAGTCACACGGCTCACTTTATCTTTGCCTGAAAACTCTTCATGTTTCCAAATAAAGAGGGACAGCTGTGAGCATCTAATTTTTGACTATATTTGAGTTTTTCAACACTTTTAAGTATGTAAATAATTTTAAGTTTAACCTACATATTTTTTTACCTTTATTTCATTATTAGTAGGTTTTATTTAAGAAAATTAAAAATCACAAAAATTATATGTTCTTGATTTTAAAATATTTAGCTAGTATTTTTATTTTACACTCTTAAAAAAGAAAAGAAAAAATATTAATTAAAACAAGAGTCAATAAGTCATTTTCATGTGTCAAGATTCTTTCTTATCTTTTATAACAAACTCACATGTACTCCTAAAAAAACTCGCATGCTCATACACACTGTTATATATCTACACACTCATCACATAATTAGGGGGAGAGATAAGGAGAAAAGGGGTCGGAAAGAAACCAAAAAGAAAACAGAGAAGATTCTTTACAAAACAGATCTGAAAAAAAAAAGTCGTCCCCTGCTTCTTCACCCAATGAAAGCAGATTCATCCATAGCCTTTTAATCCCAAAAACTCTCTAAAACCACAAAAACGCAGCCATGTCTGAGCTTCAAAATCTTACTGTCCCGTCACCCAAAGACCAGCCTTGAAACATAGCAAAATCACCCCCCCCCCCCAACCCCCCAAAACTCAGCAAAATATTCTGTAAAACCCAGCTCAAAACCAGCCCCAAAACACCTTTAAATCTCAATAGCTTCGGTTGAGTTTGAGGTCGCCAACGACGCCGCATTTCGTTAGCTCCATTTCGAGTTCGACGCAGTTTTGATTGCTACATATCTAATTGTAAAGTTTTATGTGGATATTCTTGGAAGAGCTTTGTTATATGAAAAGTTTAAAACGAAGAGTTTGTCCCTGCTATTTTGCTATTTCTAAGAAATTATAACAGGTTATTTTCTTCGGCTCTATATTGTTTTGCGTTAGCCTATTTCACTGTTTTTTTTTTTTTTTTTAAAAGCATGATGCTGTGTGTTTCNACGCAGTTTTGATTGCTACATATCTAATTGTAAAGTTTTATGTGGATATTCTTGGAAGAGCTTTGTTATATGAAAAGTTTAAAACGAAGAGTTTGTCCCTGCTATTTTGCTATTTCTAAGAAATTATAACAGGTTATTTTCTTCGGCTCTATATTGTTTTGCGTTAGCCTATTTCACTGTTTTTTTTTTTTTTTTTTAAAGCATGATGCTGTGTGTTTCATATTATTTGATATCTGATTTTAATTACTTAATTAAATGAAGAGTTTGAACACATATGGGGTTAATGGCCAACTGGTTTCATGGAAAGTTTGTTTGTTTAAATGATTGATTCTTCAAAGTGTTCCTAAAATCTATAGTGCAAGGTTACAGTTTACTGTGATATTATGTTTGTAGAATCTTTGTATTTCTTTTTTTTTAGTAATATTAAGTTGTGTTAATTTCAGTGTTAGTTAGCATTTTTTTAGTTTATTTATAAAAATAATCCGAATAGCGTTACTTTGTTTTAGCATTTGTTAGTTAGTTGTATTTCTTTTTCAGTGTGAGTGAGATTTGTTTAGCCATTTGGATTTTTGGAGATGTTTGATTATGTTTGGATTAGTTTGGGGCTTACTCTTATGTCACAATTATTCCCATAATTCATGGGCCTTACAACAATCCCAAACCTTAGAAAAATTAACAACTTAATGAACATCGCAGTTTACTTTAGGCGCGTTAATTAAATAAATTATTGTGACTATGGGTACGATTTTCGTGGCGTGGTCACGATATGTAAATCTCAATTCGAGTATACGCTTCACGTGACTCGACCAGAACTTCGAATAATATTAAAAATAAACATGTTGTAGATCGTGGGTACGGTTCCCATGACGCGATTCGCAATGTATACAAAAAAAATGAGTGCGCGACATCGCGACTTGTTCAAACAAATTCTCATAAATAATTAAAAGCTGTTTTAAAAAGATAAAATGCACAATAGGTTTAAAACATGTAATAATCATATAATTAAGCCAATTATTAATAGTTGAGCGACCGTGCTAAAATCACGGAACCCGGGAGTGTCTCACACCTTCTCTCGGGTTAGCAAAATTCCTTACTCGGTCTTCTGTATTCGCTGACAAAAAAATAGCGTCAAATTTCTTCGATTTGAGATTTAAAATAAACCGGTAACTTGAAACACCATAAATTATTCCAAGTAGCGACTTGGACTAAATAAATAATCTCATTTCGATTAATGTCAGTTAAATTGAAAAAACTCCTCATCCCCTCGGCGGGCAAAAGGAGGTGTGACAAGCTTCTTACCACTTTACGGATATACACTAGAAAATATTAAAAAATAGGGGAACTATCTTTATTGGTGAAGAATGTTCTTACTATCTGGATGAATCAAATCTTAACATGTGTTTGGGATCATGACGTGATCTAGGAAGATGATATATTTTTATTAATAAGAATTCACTTTTCATTTTCTTTATATTTGATTTTCTTATTTGCAATTATTAATAATTCTTGCACTGAGAAAGTCGGTCAAACTGGTTGTTTGTGCCCTAAAATATAGATTTAATTTATTTAAAATATAGAAAACAAAATAAATAAGAAATCAAAAGAAGCAAAGGTACACTAAAGAGAAATGGATTACATCAAATATCTTGATAGTTGCAAAAGTAAGCTTTCCTATGGGCAAAGAATATGAAGCTTCCATCATGAGGTTGCACAGATAAACTTTTTATTGTTGTTGCGCTAATACTCTAATAACCATATTCATTAATTCCCAGGAGCCAATCGAAGTGCTGAAGGATCATCAACAAATAACTGAAGATGTTGATCGTGTACGTTAAGTGGAGCCAATCGAAGTGGTATGTAATTAATTGGTAAGCAAAGACGTTGATCTTGTAACATGAGTCATATCCTCCTTCAACGACCTTCTCTTTCGCCTTTATAGCCAAGTTGCGAACACCTATAAGTTGTCTTTTATCCAGTTCAAAGACAAGTCTTTCCCCAAGATATAACTCGTTGAGTATTGAAGTTTTGATGATTAATAAAGTATGACTACCTCCTCAAAGGACCACGTCCTCAAGATAGTCGCTTAACTGTTGAGAAGAACCAGCTCCTCAAGTTAAAGGATTTGCTCCTCATAGTTGATATATGTACATATGAATAAGACAGTAACTTTATCTCAAAGTTACCCAGGTCCGAGTTTGGTGAAAGACGTCTGCTATAAGTTATAAAGGTCGTTGCTCAAGAAGATATGAATAAGTCAGCCGGAGACAAAATTCCCAAAGCTTGTGGAATCCTTGGAACAGTAGGAGTCCTATCAAAGAGGAAGCTGACTATGAATAGGACTCCTAGAAGATCTCAAGTCGTGTTTAAATAGGATTGACTTTGGACTTCCGAACTATCCTTTCACACATCAACTAAAGCGTCATAAGTTGTTTTTGCTTGTGTTGAGTACTTGCTTTGTATTCTTCCGAGTCAGTCTAGTGAACGTGTTTTAGGTAATTGAGTTGTAATCAAACGTCATAAACAGTTAGTGAGTTGGAGTGAATAGTTTCCTTTACAAATTAGAGTAACTTGTGAATCAAATAGGAGTAGTTGAAGTGCTGGAGAGTATTGAATTACAATTTTATAATTGATACATTTTGGCTCATTGTACTAGTGGAGTTGGAGTTGAAAATTCTACGTGGTAGGTCGTGATTTTTGCACCTTTTGAGCCGGGTGATTTCTTACGTAAAAATCAATATATTCGTTATATTGCTTATTTACTTTACTCTTAAGGAATACGATAAAGAACCAAGCTCTATAATAATCTATACAGGCACTCAAACTAACGTAACTGCTTAAATCGTTGTTCCATTTCCTTTTCTTCGGTCTTCTGTTGATTAATTTTTCTCACATTCTTCTCCATCTCTTTCATGAACTCTTCATGTGTTGTCAACTTCTTAAGCCTCTCTACAAGTGGTTTATCTAGAAACCTCATTAAGAGTTGTTTAAATTTGTCTCTTGATGGCCACTCACATTACCGGGACTAAAAATAACAATACCAATTTCTACGCCACATAGAATGGATAGCTCCTCTGCTTTCTTAAACAAAGTTTCCATCCTTTCTTGAACAATAACTGATCTTCTACGCTCCTTGACCGACCTAGCTATCTTAATATTCTTCCTAGCCACTCTTCAGGGAAGATCTAAAATACACTTTATTTTGGAACTATGAAAGTTTAAAGGTATGAAATAAAGTATATATGGAGGCTTGGGAGGGTATATATATACACACACTTTTAGGACATAGAAAATCCATCTATCATAACCAGATATGGTAACATATAAATAAGTGTACATAATTGAAAAATCGAGTGTTCAAACTTTTTATTAAGGTAATAATTTGGTTGTATATGGTGAAACTTTTATGCATTTTTCTTTTATGGTAGAAAAATTAAGAGATATGCATATTGGTTTTACATCAAACTTTTTGAAGTGTAATAAAAATAAAACCTTTTATCAGCTATATTATGAAATATAAGGTAATTGCGACATGACATCCTTTCTAGTAAAGTAATTGAATCTGATGCCATTTAAGTAATTTCTTTAATTATATTGTTACTTACTTTGTTTAAAAAATAGTAATTTCTTTAATTATTTTGCTATTGTGTACTCACCATACTGTCTAAAAACGTTAAAGTATGACAAACTCGTAAATGTTCGTTAAACAATGCAATTGCCGAATCTGAAAGTACAAGATGGGTGAATTTAGTCGATTTTAAAACTTAGTTGACTATGAGAGAAATTAGTCGACTAGACTTAATAAAGAAATTAATTGCAGCAGAAATAATTGTGAAAACAGAAAAGTAAAGGAGGTGCAACAACTTTTATACTGGTTCAGTACCGGTGTGGTATCTACGTCCAATTCTCTTGGGTCACAAAGGTTCTCTTGGATCCTCAGTAAGCTTTTACAACAATAATGGTTTTAGTACATTCACCATCAACGATATACAACAACAATATTTCTTTCTTGTGTTGACACAACTCTTGTTTTGTTTTCTAACTCTTCCTATCTTTTGCGATTCTTGTAGACTCAAGAATACAGTATTTGTACTAAGAACTAAAAAGGTGTAGAAACAGATGTGAAGTTGCATAATCTTCTTTGCCCTTCCACTTCTTCTTTTATATGCTCGATGAGTCTTCTTATTCCTTATTTTCTGGGATCAATTAGAAGCAATGATTGAAATGTCTTTCCTTGTGCGGTATAGATATCTAAGAGTGAAACCCAAGGATAGCCTCATGAATCTAGCATGAGAAGTATGGCTAGATTCATTCTTAACTTGAAAAATTGGTTCCTCCAATTATCCTTGATTAGAGCTTCCACATATTGTCCTTTGATTTGCTTTCTATCCTTGATTAGCTCTCTTTCCTTTCTTGAGCGCTTGAGGATGTTTAACAAGTTTGATTGATTGACTTTCCTTCCTTGTTCTTTGATTGATTGATCTCTTTCCATTTGATGCATGGTTCAAAATACATAGACGTTGGCTTCCTCTGATTTCCTTATATGATTTTCTTTCCTTTCATTCATCAATATCGTTGTGAATCTGCACAAAGTGAGATGTCATTAGTCAAGGATCTTTCGATTATTGATCATTATTAAAATTCTAAATAAATAATCTCCCCTTTTTTGATGATGACAATAATCCAAAAATATTTCGACTGATTTAGGGGATACTTCCCTTAACGAGTGTACTTTTTCTCCCCTAGCTTTGAGCTCTATTGTTCCTTGCTTGTTGATCCCCTTGTCTTTGTACTCATTTTCTTCTTCCCCTTTGACATCAATCAAAAAGAACAAGAAGAGAACAATAGCTAATAATAGTACTAGTTAAGTAGGCAAAAAATATATATAGCTAGTAGTTATGAGGGGAATAGTCGACTACATGCCCGTCCAGACACAACCAAAAGAAAGTTTTAACATCCAGCACACACCAAAAAAGATTGTTTAAACAGCCCAGACACTTAATTCCTTCCAAAGAAATACTTCAAGGTGTTGATCACTTTGGTGCAGAAACTATCATAGAAGGCATCAATCTCCATGGTGACTTTGGTCAACTTCTTAGTTTCATACTGCATAGCCCTAATTCCTTGCCTCTTTGTAGCTTGGAGATCCTTAACCTAGCCATATCTGCTCCAGTTTTCTTAGTTACTTCCCCGATCTTGTCCACATGTTCCTGCATAGAGATAGCAATTCCTTGATACCTGCAATATTTTTCTACATTAGTAGCAACTGATCTGAGAAAGAGGATTTGTTGGCTTCAGATTTAACCCCTCTGGTGCCTTGTTGAGGATTGGATTTTGGTGCCTTTTCTTTCTTGAACCAGGTTCCTTCAACCAAGGTATATCCCATTATGGAAAAGCCAGTCTTGTCATATGTGCTGGAGATGGTTTTAGGGGCATAAAAAGACAGATCCACTTTCATAACTTGCAAGATGTGAGAGATTAATAAAGCATAAGGAAAACTGTTTATAGAAGATGAGACATCCCTGATGCTTTCAAGCATGTACTGATGCACCCAAGCAAACCAATTAATATCCTTCCTATTCACATGACACTACAGGACAAAAATATCTCGAAGAGACAGGGTTCTAAGTGAACCATTACGGGGTAGCAAAGTGGCAACAATAATGTGGGCTAGTACACGGTGCTCAAATTTAAAATTTTTGGGACCAATGTTAAGGGGGATTTCAAACAACACACTTTTTGCTTCCTCAAACGACAATTCAAAATTATCAGGCCAAGAATGTTGTACAAATAAAATATACCCAACAAACTTTGTTGCAAAGATTTTCTCAAACTGATAAGCATAAAAAATTAATGCAAGTTCCCAAAATCCTGGATTCTAAATCATCTTTATCATTCACAAACAAATTTGCATAAAACATACGCACAAGCTCTTCATAGACAGTGTCACCAAAAGTAGCAAATAGAGAGACAAGTTTTTGAGTTTCAAACACAGAGATAACATCACAGTGAGAGTTTTTCATAGATTTCAAACTTACAATGCGACCATAAGCAATCGACTTGTCTTTGAAAGCGACAAACCTTGCCTTCTCTTCGGGATCATAGAAATTCATCTTGTCTTCAGGTCCAAACCCTATGCTTTCTGTTTTCCCTCTCTTTTGGGATGATTAATAGGAGATGGACTCCATTGGGCCTTTTCCAACCCTCTTTAGGGCGACGAGAATATCTTCTCGAGAATCAATGGACTCATCCTCGAACAGTGGATGATATGTGCTTTCTGAGGAGTTTGCATCCACAGGATCACCAGTTTGATGGTTTTTCTTGAAGCGGTGGGTTCTTCTAAGCATGGAGGATGATGAAGAGGGTTTGGTTTTGTCCATGATTAAGAGAGAGCAGAGAGAGTGTGGCTTTCTTTGAGATAGTGGAGATATGACCGAGAGAAGAGAGATTTAAAGGGGGCGAATGGACGCCTCAATTCTTGGAGAGACGTGTGAAAGGCAACTGAAAAGTTGCCTTCTGCAAGCCCACCGTCAGTCCGGTGATAAATGCATGTACATGGTAATCAAGTACTTAGAGATATTTAGGGGCGTAAAATCAGGAAGATCAATTATGAAAATTTTTCTAAACTAGACAAATTTAGAGCAGTCAGACGGGAATCAAACAAATATCAATTTTTGTCACGAAGGAAACATAATCTTTCTTCAAGCAGTAGTTTTGTAAAAATATCTGCCAACTGATTTTCAAATGGGATTCTTTGGGATCTGACTGATATCTTGCACATTTACAAATACTAAACATAATATCAGGTCGATTAGCCGTAAGATAGAGTAGAGAACTAATCATACCTCGATACATTATTTCATCAATACTCTTGCTATCTTTATCTTCATCTAGGATGGTCTTATGGCCTTAGCATTAGACATGCCAAAATTTTTGATGAGCTCTTTTGTGTATTTTATTTGACTAATAAAAATCCCTTTCTGTACTTGCTTTATTTGAAGCCCAAGGAAGAAGGTTAATTCTCCAATTATCCTCATTTCAAATTCACCTTCCATGATATTTGAAAAGTCCTTGCATAAAATAGGGTTAGTACTACCAAAATAATATCATGTACCTAGATTTGCACTATTAAATTACCTTCAACTGATCGTTTGATAAAGAGAGTGGTATTAAAATTACCTCTGTCAAACCATGTTTGACTAGGAATGAACTCAATCTTTCATACCAAGCTCTAGGAGTTTGCTTTAGACTGTAAAGGGCTTTGGATAATTTGTAGACATGATTTGGAAATGATTCATTTACAAATCCTGGAGGTTTCTTAACGAACACTTCCTTAGAGATGAAACCATTTAAGAAACCTCTTTTCACATCCATCTGAGATAGTCTGAAACATTTCTGAGCAACATAGGCTAATAAGATACGAATAGATTCTAACCTGGCAATAGGAGCAAAAGTTTCCTCGTAACCAATTGCTTCTTGCTGTGAATAGCCTTTAGCAACCAGTCTAGCTTTATTTGTCCAGACTCATTCAATTTATTTATGTACACCCATTTTGTTCCAACAACGGGTGCATTTGGAGGTTTAGGAATGAGTTCCCATACTTTATTCTTCTCAAATTGATCAAGCTCTTCTTTTGTTGCAGCTATCCAACTTTCGACTCCAAGGGCCTCATCCACCTTTTTTGGTTTGAACTGAGATATGACTAGAGGGGGAGTATCCAAGAAAAATACCTTCATCACTTTTTGGATAAAACTTACCAAGATTGTCTTTTCCATTGTTGTGAATGAAACATTTGCAAACAAAAGGATGGAAATAACTGATGTTGGGTCTTTTACCTTTCCATAGTTCATATGGAGTCCTTTTGAGAATAGGTCGAATTAAGCATCTATTAATGATGTGACATGTTGTGCTTACAGCTTCTTCCCAGAAATGGTGTGGAAGGGAGTTTTTCACAATCATAGTTCTTGCCATATCTTGCAAGGTTCTATTTTTGAGTTCTACCACTCCATTTTGTTGAGGTGATCTGGGAGATGAAAAATTGTGGGAGACCCCTTGATCATTGCAGAATTGTTCAAATGCTTTGCTTTCAAATTCTCTTCCATAGTTTCTTATGGCAGATATGTAGTAACCTTTTGCCCATTCTACCTTCTTGCAAAAGGCTTCAAAATTTCTTAATGCTTCATCTTTATGACTCAGAAAAATAACCCAGGTAAATCGAAAAAAATCATCTACTATAACAAAGGCATATTTTCTACCACCTATACTAGCAGTTCTAGTTGGACCAAAAAGGTCCATATGCAAGAGTTGAAGAGGTTTTGTAGTAGAAACTATGTTTTTAACCTTAAAAGAGGACCTGGTTTGTTTTCCTAATTGACATGCATCATAGATTTGATCTTTTGAAAAATTTAGTTTTGGAAGGCCAGTGACAAGATCGTGTTTGAAAAGCTTATGAATAGTAAGCATGCTAGCATGGCCAAGTTTTCTATGCCAAACCCAAGGATCAACAATCATAGAGGCTAGACAAATCTGATTTCCAAGACTGTCTATATTACTAACAGTGTAGACATTCCTATCTCTATTTCCAAAAAGAATAACTTTATCTAATTCATCTTTAAAGAACCAACCATACTTTTTAAAATGAACCTCATAGTCATTGTCACATAGTTGACTGATACTGAGTAGGTTGTAGCCAAGTTCATCTACCAGGTATACTTCGTCTAAATCACACAATGAGCTAAGAGGGACTCTTACAACTCCAATTACATTTCATTTTGATTTGTCTCCAAAGGTAACTGATCCACCATCTAGTTTGGTGACATTTTTGAACAATTTTTTGTCGCCTGTCATATGTCTGGAATACGCGCTATCAAGATACCATTTCCATTTTCGATTCTTCTTGTGGTGCTCCTGAAATAGTAAATTACTTGTTTTTAGGTACCCAAGCCTGCTTGGGTATTCGATTAGTACTTTAAATATTAGCTTGACTAGAGGACTTGGGTTGGCAGACCCATCTTCTATTGTTCTTATACCTGCAATGCTTAGATCTATGACCGGATTTTCCACAATAAAAACTTGAGGGGTTATTGGAATTTTCAAAGACGTTCTCTCCTCTAATTCAAACTTGCAATGGTTAGAGGTGTGACCATTTTTGCCACAATGGGTGCATGCAGAACAATTTCTGGTTCTAGGTGTAAAATTACGAGGCGCAAATTGATTTAATTTGAGTGAGCTATGATTGGTGGATTTTTTCTATCCATTCAGTTGAAATTGAAGTTCATTAATGTCACGACCCAATTTATCCTCCGTTGGGTATCGTGATAACACCTAGTCTTAAGGATTAAGCAAGCCTAACATTTACGAAAAATACAACAACAATAATGAACATTCTAATAATTTCTGAGATGAATTCTTTATACAATAAACATATTCCCAAAACCCGGTAGTACACGTCATAATCTCTACAGAATTTTACTATAACTTCTAAATACAACTGTTTAGAAATAAATAAAATAGTGTATGAACAAAATAAGACGGTGACTCCGAAATCCGTGAACGCTGTAACAGGTTTTACCTTGAGTCTCCACAACAGCAATTTGTGTTGCTAGCTAACAATCAATCGGCTATGCAACACTATAGCGGTGCCCAATAAGTATCAAAATTAACTTCGGTGAAGTAGTGACAAGGACTAGTCAAGACACCCACTAGTCTAATAAACTGAACAAGTATAAGTATAGGAACAACGGAATATGATATCTACATAAAGGCAACACAATATGGCTAACAATACAGTAATTCAATAAGGAAGGAACAATAAGTATCAGCGGAAAACCATGAAATAACACAGAAGAGTAAATGGAACACAAACTAAATCTGAAAATCACATGTACAACAAGGACAGGTAATAACTCACCAATTACGACTGCCTTTACATCAAGTTTTTATCAATTCCACGAGGTACCGAACCTCGGAAAAATCATAATTCACGGGTCCCAATATTTGAACCCTATCATTTGGCATCTTGTGCCGTTACTTCAGCTAATAACTGCACGGACGACTCACTTGCCAAGTAGAGTCATTCACACATATGAGGCAAGTACAACCAGGATATCTACACTCAACAGTAGCAAGGAAAGTCCCTTGATCCGATAAGAGGGCTAACTTACGTGTACGCTTGTGCAAGTGTTCTAACATAGTTCAAACATCTAATAAGCATAAGAATAGGAACGGACAACACGTAGGAGGTTTTCTCACAGCTTTAAAAAAACAAAACTCACACAAGTAAATGTAACACTACACAAGTATCAACAACAAGAATGCCCCCAGTTCAACACAAGTCATCACAATTCAACCCCTGACACAGCCCACCTTGTCTCACCACGTGTGCAATAGTAAAGTATATGCCCGCCTTGTTCCGCCACACGCGTATAATAATGTTCCCACCTTGTCTCGCTACATGCGCAACCCACATATACATATCCCGCCTTGTCACGCCACATGTGCAAAATCAATAGAAATCACTGCATGGCAGAAATCTCGTGCAAATCCCCATATCAACAACCACACGGCAGAAACCTCGTGCATCACCACAACAAGTACAACAACAACAATGATAATAATACAAGATACGGTAAATTAATCAACTCAAGAACCTTAGATCTCAAGAAAAAGGTAAAACTAGTTAACAAGGAAGAACCACAATAAGGAAAACTAGGCATGATAAGAACAACTCAACAAGAAAAAAAATAACATGTAATAATAGTCCACGGTTTAACAACAAAAACTAACACGAGTCCAATAATTTCAAATAAGGGTAAGTTCACTAAGTCATAGAACCTCTAAGCTTATTCTAAGGTTGAACAATTACGGGAGAGGTACATCCAATTCAACTAAAGGTAGGCAGCAAGAAGATCACTATAACTTCAAATAAGGAAGAACATTTACAAAACACGAATAACTACAACTTCAAATAGGGAAAACCACTTTATGAGAAGGCAACATGGCAATAGAAGAGATAACAGTCTCAATTAAGGCACATATGAATCAAATATCAATAAGAGTGAATCGTGAAGCAATTAATTAGATTTAAGCAGGTAAAGGTGGATTTAGTAATTTAGGGACGTAATCATACAAGAACAACTACATATCCAATGAATACAAGAACCTAGGAACCTTAAAAGGCCAATTTCCACAACATAAGTCCGAGCACATACTCGTCACCTCACGTACGCGCATTACAAACAAAATAGAAGACTCAAATCCTACGGGGTAGTTCCCCCACACAAGATTAACCAAGATACTTACCTCAAAGAAGACAACCTGGTACTCTAAAATGAATTTCTCAAGGGAAAAGACCTCCGCATGGCTCAAATCTAACCAAAATAACTTCAAAGCACAAATAAAACTCATAAGAAACTATTCTGGATCATAAAGTGTCAATCTTTATAAAAATCTAAAAATCGACCAAAACTCGACCCCTAAGCCCGCACCTCGGAACCCGACAAATTTTACAAAATCCGAACACCCATTCCGATACTAGCTCAACCATACTAAAATTATCAAATTCCGATACCATTTCGTCCCTCTAATCACGATTTTTCATTTTGAAAACCTTTTTCAAAAAACAACATTTTCGTCAACTCAAAACACAAATTAAGTGATAAAAATGAGGATAAAATCATGGAATATATTAAATACTAGGTGAAGAACACTTACCCAATCGATTTGTTTGAAAATCCCACAAGGAATCGCTCAAAATCGAGCTCTACAAGTCAAAATACGGTGTAAATGGTCTAACCCTCGATTTGAAAAACTTATATTTTGCCCAGGTTCTCATGCATCGCGAACGCGGAGAAAGGTTCACGATCACAGAGAAGAAAATTGAGGCTACCAAGAAAGACCCTTCGTGAACGTGAGTGAAGGGACGCGAACACGATGAACAATGGACAGGAGCTTACGCACACGTGTAAGGGACATGCGAACGCGAAGAGGAAAATGATCACAGTGCCCAGGACCTGGTTTTGTTACGCGAACGCGGAAGAGGGATGTGAACGCGATGAATGGGATGAGTAGGGCTACGCGATCGTGAGGCATACCCTTTGAATGCGGAGAAGGAAAATTAGGCAGGTCAGAAGAACACTATGCGAATGCGAAAGGCACTTCGCTATAGCGAAGAAGGATGGCAGACACCGGAAACCAACAATTCACAAATAGAGGAAATTGGCCCGTAGCCCATCCGAAACACACCCGAGACCCCCGGGACCCCGTCTAAACACACGAAAAAGTTCTATAACCTAACACGAACTCTTTCGGAGTCTCAAATCACATCAAACAACACCAAAAATGCAAATCGTGCTACGAATCGAACTTATGAACTTTCAAATGTTCCAACTTCTAAAACTCGCGCCGAAACCTATCAAACCAACCCGAAATGACGTCAAATACTTCAGGCAAGTCCCAAATGACATAACGGAGTTGTTCCAACTTTCAGAATCACATCCCGACCCTGATATCACCAAAGTCAACCATTGGTCAAACATTTCCACTTTCTAAACTTTAACTTTCCCGAAATGCCACAAATTACCCTACGGACCTCCAAATCCAAATCCAGAAGCACGCCTAAGTTCAAAATCACCATAAGAAGCTGTTGAGATAATCCAAAATCCATTCTAGAGCCGTTTACACAAAAGTCAAATTTCGGTCAAATTCTCACCGCTTAAGCTTCCAAAACTAAAATCCTTCTTCCAATTCGACTCTGAATCATCCGGTGACTGAATTCAACCATGGACGTAAGTCGATACACATAATATGAAGCTGTACAAGATCTTATGCTGCCGAACAAAACTTAAATTCTCAAAATGACCGGTCGGGTCGTTACAATTAATTTCATCTTGAAGCATATCTCTCTCAATTTCACAAACTTCTAATTTCAGAGCCAGAATTTCTTTTCTCTCTGGATTTTTTGAAGTTCTTTTAGGACTTTATCAATGTCGGCAAGAGCAATATCCATAAATTCTTGAAGTTCAGGATAGTTAGGACATGTAGGAAGACGTACCTCACTTGTTCCTTCGTCTTCCATGAGAGCAAGATCACCTGAGTCTTCATCACTATCTTTTTTAATGGACATGAAACACATGTTGGAAAGTTCCTCATGATCAGATTCTTCTTCATCACTCCAGGCTCCAAAGGATTTCTTCTTTTGAAAATTCCTGCTTAGTTTCTTTTTCAACTCAGGGCATTCACCTTGAATGTGTCCATATTTTCCACACTCGTAGCATCTTCCGTCATTTTTGTCATTCTCATTATTCATCTTCCCTTTTATGAAATTTGATTTACCTCTTCTGCTATTTCTATTTTCCTCTTTATGCTTGTTACAACTTTAGAGAGAATAACTATATTCTCATCTTGTTCTCCTTCTTTTTCTTCTTCATTTTCTAATTCAACTGCGGCTGCTTTGAATGCAACTGTCTTCTTTTTCTCTTGTTGGACGAGCCTGTCCAAACGTGTTTTCTCAAACATAATTAGATCACCTTTGAGTTCATCATAGGATATTTTGCCAATATCCTGACATTCCAGAACCCAAGGGTTCTCTTAGATCTTTAGTAAGCTTTTACAATAGTGATGGTTTTAGTATGTTTACCATCAACGATATACAACAACAATATTTCTTTCTAGTGTTGACACAACTCTTGTTTGCTTTTCTAACTCGTCCTATCTTTTGCGACACTTGTAGACTCAAGAATACAGTGTTTGTACCACGAACTAGAAAGGTGTAGAAACAGATGTGTAGTTTCGTAATATTCTTTGCCCTTCGACTTATTCTTTTATATGCTTGATGAATCTTCTAATTCCTTATTTTCTTGGATCACATAGCAGCAATGATTGGAGGTATTTCCTTGTGAGGGATAGATATGTAAGAGTGAGACCCAAGGGTAGCTTTATGAATATCACATGAGAAGTGTGGCTATATTCATTCTTAACTTGAAGAATTGGTTCCTCCAATTATCCTTGATTAGAGCTTCCACAGATTATCCTTTGATTTCTTTCTATCCAGATTAGCTCTCTTTCCTTTCTTGCGTGCTTAAGGACTTTAACAAGTCTGATTGGTTGAATTTCCTTCCTTGTTATTTGATTGATTGATTCTCTTCCATTTGATGCAAGGTTTGAAATACATAGTCGTTGGCTTCCTTTGATTTTCTCATAGGATTTTCTTTCCTTTCATTCATCAATGTCGTTGCGAATATACAAAAAGTGAAATATCATTCGTCAAGGCTCTTTTGATTATTGATCATTATTAAAATTCTAAACTTAACAAAATCAATTTCAAAGTTTACTTTCTGATTGTAGAAGAAAGTTAATCATTCAAGGGTAAGCAAAAGCACAAAATATTAGAAAATATAAGATGGGGTAAGTATCACAAATGGTCATATAACTATGACTTTTTCCATCAAAGTCATATAACTATGTTTTCTAACAAAAATCACAAGACTTTTACCTATTCACACAAAGGTCAACATTGTCTGAAACCTAACTTTCCAATGCAATACTTTTTTACTCCACATTTACTATTTTTATTTTTAATTTAATAAAAATGGACCCCACTAAAAAAAGACCGAACTCACTCGGTCCCAACTATCCGACCCAAAATCCATATGCATCAATTCAAATATGTTAAAGAAACATAAGTGAACCCCCTTTCTCCCAAAATGTACTTTATTTATCCTCTTATACATACCTTTTATTTCTTTTTAAGTTTTTCATCCAACTTGATAATGATTATTGTCTCTAGAACTCTCTGATTTCGAGTGTCTATCGCCTTATGTATATCTTTTATTCTTTTGTTTACCACCATAATCCCATGTAAAATACCCCAAGAAAGAAAAAAATATTATTTTGAAAAATCATATATCGGGCTCGAAATTGAAAACACACACACACACACACACATATATACACACACACACACACACACACATATATATATATATATATATATATATATATATATATATATATATATATATATGTGTGTGTGTGTGTGTGTGTGTGTGTGTGTGTGTGTGTGCGTGCGTGTATATATGTGTGTGTGTGTGTGTGTGTGTGTGTATTAACGACCCGACCGATCTTTTTGAGTATTTTGACCATGTTTCTCCTATTTGATGCTCTGCATATGTGTATTTATAGCTTCATGACTTGGGAGGTTGGTTGGTTATTGTATATGACAATAGGAATAAAATAAAACAATCATGAGTAAGACTGAGGGGCAAGTGCACAGATTACCACTTTCGAGGATGGTATTTAGAGATTAGCAAGTACTTATTTTGTCTTTAAATTTTAAACTAAAAATCTAACTTCAGGACAATTCAGGACATTTTTGTCCCGAAAAATTGATCTAAAAAACTTAAATCCAGAATGCACTGGCTAATCCCTAAATAACAGCCTTTTAGAGTGGCTACTTGATGTCATTTCGACAAAGACCGAGCGGACAAGGACAACTATATATGAATTTGGGCGGGTCACATGCGGATATTTACCAAGCGGTGCTTTTGTATCTATACCCGATTTTGGGATCACAATTGAGCTTATACCCATTTGCTAAAAACTTTGCATGCCTACTCATTTTACAATTAACTTCAGACTTCTCTGGTCTGATGTTTATTAAAAAAAAATTAGTCTGAAGTGAAAATATTGCACTTTAGATACACGTATGGCATTGGTTGCACTTAAGGCCAATAAGTCTGAAATGAAAAGTTGCACCTCAGATTCACTTAAGACGAAAAGGTCTGAAGTGCAACAAACATTTTCCTACACTTAAGGCCAATAAGTCTGATGTGAAAAATTGCACTTCAGATGCACTTAAGGCGAAAAGGTCTGAAGTGCAACCAACGTTTTCATGCACTTAAGGCCAAATAGGCCTGAAGTGCAAATTGTGCAGAAACTTAAATTTGTTTTTCGAATTTTAATAATCTAATATACGATTTAATACTTAAATCTACTCCAAATGAGCTTAAATTTGAAACATAACCTCCAAATATCATCAAGAACAAACCACAGTCATCAATTTTCCAAAACAACAATAAATCTAACGAACTCATTTTGCAATTAAGAAAAGAAAAGAAGAAATCCTAAGCAATAGTTAAAAAATAAAGCACCACAACAACTCACTACTGTAAAACATAATAAACTACCTTAAAATAAGCTCACAAATACCATATAAAATCACGGTTACCTGAAGAAGAAGAAGAAGAAGAAGAAGAAGAAGAAGAAGAAGAAGAAGAAGAAGAAGAAGAAGAAGAAGAAGAAGAAGAAGAACACACTATCCACTCGTTGTGCCTTGGTGTATGGTCCTTACTAATAGTGGTAAAATTGTTAAAAGAAAACAGTTATCTATCCATATTATTCACTAAAATCAATGGTTAGATTAGAAAATGGATAACCAATGGGTTTTTACATTTGTAAAATCTCAAATTAGGGTTTCTCGAGTTTGGGAAACTAGGAATTCTCCCAAAAATGATCAGATTCAAAAAGTCATGGATAATATGAATATCCATATTATCTGTCGGTTAATCCGTATTAAATATTGGTCGGATTGAATAATTTATCCGTTTTGCATTACTCATTTTCGATCCGACCCATATCCAATATGATCTGACCTGCCAGTTTTCCACCCTTAGTCCTTATTATTGTACACTACAACAACAGTAATAAATCCAGTATAATTTCACAAGTGGAGTTTGGGGAGGATAATGTGCAGGAGCGTATGTAGTTCTGTAAGCGGTGTCGAAATTTATAGAAGTACAAAAATAAAATTGTAATTATCATACTTCTAGAAAAGAAATAGCCTTAGTCTATTGTTTTGTTGAATGTTAAGTAAGAAAAGTTCCTGAGTTCAATTCTACTTCATCACAATTTTTATCCACAGAGGCTCTCTCAAATATTTGTAAAAAATGTTCTAGTTAAGGTTTGAACCTCTGACCCGTTAGAGCAAAATCAAGTACAGAATCAAGGGGCCAAAAAATAATTTATGTCAAGTGGTGTCAATTTTTTCTACTTATCCATTTTCTCACAGTATTAGTACATATATTTAGTAAAAAATTTCGACAAAGCGGTGTCGCGTGACACCGCTTCATTGAATGTGCATTTACCCCTGATAGTGTATACGCAGTCATTACCCCTACCTTGTGCATGTAGCTAGAGAAACTATTTCTAAAAGACTCTTAGATCAAAGAAAGAAAAATCACAATAATAATCTGGTTCATTTTCAACACTGCGTTCAAAACCTGAAGATAGCTAATTCCACTGACGAACAAATTTGGTTCCAATAGTGGATAGAGTTATCTGCTACCTATACTGGTTGAAAATAGTAGGTTTTCTACAAAATTATTCAAGGTACTCAATTTGACCCGGGCACCACAGTTATAAAAATAGTTATTAGGTGATCTCAACAAACGGCTGTTAAAGATACGATATTATCACTTTTAGCCCGCACTAGAAATTATTTACATCTGATAGTCAAAAAAGTGTATAAAATTTGTATAATTTTTGTATATAACATAAAAATGTGTATATATATATATACAAAAATATATAAATTTTATATATTGTTTTGACTATTATTTTTATAGCGGCTATATAGTGTCTTTTTCCTTAAAGATATCTGCATTGTAAATCGATATGAATTGTGGATTTCGGCTGGATTTTCGTAGAAATCAAAAAGGTCACCTAACTGTGTCGATGAGCCCAACCATAAGATTTAACTTAAAACAGGAGAAAGCTTTTTAAGTGCATACACATCAGTGTAACTTTTACAAATGATGGCGAATATTGTGTACAGAATAATTTGTATGATTAACATTTTAATTTACTTAAGTTTGATTGTATTTAGGGGCAAACCTACGTTGGGGGTGGAGGGTTATCGGAACCCGTTAGCTTCGGCAAAAGACTATATTCATATACTATATCTATATATATAGTGAGGACCCCTTACGTGAACTACCATACCAAACATTCTAGTAGAAGCTCCCAAACCCGGTGTCACAAGTGCATGAGCATCAACAAGGAAATATAATAAAATGCAACATCTGTATGCGATACAAGTTAGATAGGAGAATATAAATAACCCTGATGGAGACTCTGGGCTCTGCGGATCGTAACATGAAATGCAGCTCACGCTAAAGTCCCCACAATAGCCGCGCCTTTGGGCCCAAAAGACCATCAGACATATGTGTACCTGCACAATAAGTGCAGCAAGTGCAACATGAGTACGTAAATCAACGCGTACCAAGTAAGTATCTAGCCTAACCCCGGAGAAGTAGTGACGAGGGGTCGACATCGACACTTACTAATGGTCCAATAAATCATGTGCAGTAAGAAATAACAGAAGTGAAGCAAAGTAAATAAACAAAATAAACAAGTATAAACACGAGGTACGATCCTCCTCTCAACAACAAACTCAAGCTCTCAATTAGCAGTCACTTCCTCAATTGGAGTATATATATATATATATATATATAGTGGACCTCACAAGATAGGTCATCACAATTCAAATCGGGAAAACTCACAGATACATTAGCGTCTTGTATATTACGCATGATTCCATAAGAGTATTTTATAGAAATACCAAGGTATGGCCCGATCCCATCATACTGTGTACACTATCGAGGGTCGGACGACACAAACATATGTGCATCTATTATACTACCGAGGCAAATGACCCACTCCCATGAAAGTGTGGTACATATCCTGCCGAGGCGAACGGCCTGATCCCATTAGAATAAGAAGCTTTAACGGGTCCTTGACCCCACTTACCTCGCTCCGAAGTTCCATCACCGATTCCAACGCCACTCTAACACCTCAAATTGATGCTTGTTGTTCCAATACTAGTCAAACAATGTGCAAACCAATAAAAATATACTCTAATACTCATAATAAATCAATTCATAACAATTTTCAACTCCGCTCGAAAAGTCAATAAAATAAACCCTCAAGCTCACATGCCCCAATCCCGAAAATTTTCGGAGATAAATATTACCCATAACATTACGAACTCAAATATATAATTTATTCCCAACTCCATGTCCAATTTCGTGGTCAAATTTCAAAATTACCAAATTCTAGGTTTTTCATCAAAATCCCATTTTTTTCAAATTTTCATGTTTCAATCCATATAGAATCCATGAAATTAACTTACAACAAGTAAAAAATTACTTAGCTTGTGTTGCATGATGAAAACCTCCTCAAACTAGCTCACCAAATTCGGTCATCCAAATTGAAAATGAGAGGAGTGAGAGTTAACTCTCGATTTAGAGAACTCTTTTGCCCAGCGATTTTTTGCACCTGCGGAACTCCTTGCGCTTCTGCGGCTCTGCTTCTGCGGAAGCTACCTCGCAGATGTAGCTTCCCCCAAGGTGCCAACTTTTCCGCTTCTGCGGACATTCACTCGCAGATGCACATCTGCTTCTGCGGAAATCACCTGCATTTGCGGACTCCCTAGCTCGAGCAGCACTCCGCATCTAAGAGCCCATGACTGCATTTGTGGCTCCATAGGTGCGCTACAGCACCAGCACCTGGGATCGTCCGATCTCAGACCACATTTGCTTCTGTGACCCCTAGGCTTCTTCTGCGGTTTCGCACTGATCACGTCCAACTCTAGTCCTAAAAAGGATAAGCGGTCGCTGCAAATATAATCCGGTCTAAAAGTCCGGACTCGAATCCCACAGAGAATTAAGGTTTCGCCATAATTATTCAATATCGCTAAGAAGACAAGCTCGAATAAATTTCTAAGTTATAAATATTAAGATTCTTATATCTAACTAATTGACTAACAAACTAAAGCAATAAATTAACAACTAAAGATACTTAGGGTTGGAGACTAAATTAAGAAGGTCTAGAGTTATGATTTCCCCAAATGTTGGAATCCTTCCCGCTATGTTCTCTACAATTTCGCCTATGTATTCTCCACTGAACGTGAGCACTTTAGGTACCGTAATTCTCTCTTAAGAAACTACAACAATTTACTAGACATATTCTCTCGAACTACGCTAGTTGGCTTTATCTAACCGCTTATTTTGACCACGTCAAGGCTTTGTTATTTCTAAACCTACCTTTAAACCTGCTGTATTGATTTCTCACATACGTTAGGAGTGACATTGTTCAACAACCACCTAAATATGTATCCTTTCTCAAGCAACACATAATAAATAGGTACAGTCAATCGATGGCCATTCAATCAACAACAATAAACACATAGTTGAACCAGTAGAGAAATCCAACGGCTCAATTATATAAAAACATAACAAGAATTTATCCTACAAAAGGTTCCATCAAAACCCTAGATAACAAATTAGCTATTCACAATAGTATGTAAAAATACAATACATAAAGTCAGGAAGAGGAAGAAAAACTCTTAGAAGAATTCCCCGTTTTGCTCCTATTGTGTATCTGCTTCCTTAGGTCGAATCTGTATCAAAAGTATGTCTCTGATCCTCAAAATACCGTTTTTCCATATATATATATATATACCAATTAGAGTCGGGCCCAAACAATTATACTTTCTCCTACACGAAAAAGGACACTTTCCCAGGCCTGGACGTCCGCGACCGCGGTCGGGCACGGACTTTACCTAGTGTTCTGCCTCAAATCCGCGTCCAGCTCCGCAGTCACAGATTCGACTGCGTTTTTCACCATGTTCAGTTTGGAATTTGGAAAAACGTAAAACATGAAAGTTGTAGTCATTTAAGTTTTTCTTTCTAATCATATATTGTATAGACCAAATGGAGTTAGGAGACAAATGTTATATCCATTTTACTAGACAGTGCGCAATATACCTACTTGATTCATCGTTCGTTCTTAACTATCAAATTTGATCCCTGAACACGATCCTGGCTTAATTCCTTGGGATTTTACTCAGACTTCAAAACCTCCAAATCACTTGAATTAATTCCATAACATCTACATAGCTCGGAATCACTCCTACAAGGCATAAAACACACAATTAGTGCAAAACACTAGCGATTAAAGCTCAAACTCAATTAAAGTGCAGTTAATTAGAGTGTAATAAGCGACTAAAATACGTAATTATAGACTATCATCACGCATTTTTGGAAATAACCCCGCAGGTGCGATCGCACCAGAATCCTTAAGCTTCAGTAATTCCTCCAAGTCCAAACTCGATCCCTTTCCAATCCGATTCGCGCCCGAGGCCCTAGGGACCCCGTCCAAACATACCAACGCATCCCAAAACACGATATGGGCTTAGACGAAGCCTCAAATCACGCCAAAAAACATCAAAACTACGGATCGACGATTGAAACCCTCCTTAAAAATTTCAAACATCCAAACTTCGCCAAATGCGTCCGAATTATACTTAAACATCCCGGAACGACATCAAATTTTGCGTGCAACTCACAAATCACTGTTAGACCCTATTCCAAGGCTCGGAACTTCGGACGGACATCGATAACATAAAAATTCATTTTAAATAAAACTTAAGAATTTCTTAAACTTCCAAAAAGCCATCCTTCCATAATAGGCGCCGAAATGTTCCCGGACCACCCGACGCTCAACCCGAACATACGCCCCAAGTCCGAAATTATCATAAGACCCTATTGGAACCTTCAAATCCCGATTCCGAGATCGTTTACTCAAAAGTCAAACCTAGTCAATTATTTTACTTAAAGCTTTTGAAATTAGAGTTTTCTTTCCAAATCAACTCCGAACTTCCCGAAATTAAATTCCGACCACACGTACAAGTCATAATACCTTAAATGAATCTACCCAAGGCCTCAAATTACCGAACTAAGCGCTAGAGCTCAAGATGACCGATCGGGCCATTAAATTCTCCCCTACTTAAACATGCATTCATCCTCGAACGTACAAAGAATTGCTCTGGAGTTGCCTTAAAATCACTGCTCAACACCTCGTTCACCTACACGTACCACTACAACCCAGGTGAATACGTTAGCTCGAGCCAGACTGAAGATCTTCGCTTTTATTTAGTTAATAAGCCTTAGAACCAAATTCCAACTTTTGAATTTCTTTACAAGATCTGATTCTAACATACGAACTGCGTATTAATCTTCACATGCTGAACCGACACATGATCATGCACCCATGGTGACATCACACAATGCACTACATAACGTATTTGCCCAAGGAAACCTCCTCCAAGCACAACAACTACAAATTCACTGACCCGGCGCCTGTAGCATACCTCATAACACATATAAGCCCGATTTTAATCCTCACAATACTGCAACGATGAAAGAGATGCCCAAGAATGCATAACCATCCGTCAAATAAATAACTCATGTAGTTTCTCCGCTTGACAAGAACTATTACCTTATTCTTAATCGAATAGTGACACTTTCTCTTTAATACACCTTGCATAAATCTGACCGCACCGATTTCAGGTCAATAACCTCGTCTCACCCAATACAAGTTGCTCAGGCCATAAGCCATCTCAAACACTGACCAAGATCTTATATGACGCCATCAATGCGCCAATAAGCTACCACTGGAATATGACACATAAGGAAGAACGAGTTCTGAAAAAAGAACTACCCAGCCTCGTAACGAATAAAACAACCGAAAAGGTGCTACAAACGCTTCTCAGAGGATGAGAAACAACATACACAAGAATAGATATAGGGAACCGTACTCAACATCTCACTATTGTGGCCTGCAACCCGATCCACATGATAGCGTTGCGTCTTGCAACCCGATCCAAACAACATATCCGTGGCGGCATGCCACCCGATACACACATAACAATATATATAAGGAAATACTCATCAAGCCAAAATGCTTATACTTACAACCGAATACCAATCACCAGCATGCCAAGTGCAAAAATACAACCCCCGAGAGATGGATAGCGTCATACGCTAAAAAACCCAAGCACAACTAAGGTGCGATAAATTACCTGCATCTCGAGAGCCATCCTACTCATATAAAACCACAAGCTACAGGGGACCTCAACACATGTGCGAATAATCAAGTCATCCCACAACCCACATGACACAATAGAGGATTAAAATCCAATGCCCGACGACTCCTCCGTAAGCAACGCTATGCTGAATGAACACATCCGACCTAACGTAGAGCAGACATTCACATTAGACCCCCAACGGACCTCAAATCGATTCTAATCATACCACACTGGCCCAATAACCTTCCAAGGACCCACAATGGCCCCATTCATGACACACATGAGCAACCCTTCACTCCGGACCAAACTCCCACATTTCACAATCAAGGAATAGAGCGTCTTCCATGCATAAACTCTCACATTAACAACAGTACCAAAAATCTCCGTACTTGGTTTTAATCTTTAACAATCAAGTGACTAACATGTCACAGTTATACAAATCTCCTCGTGGGGTACAATCGACCTTCCACACCAGGTAGCAAAGTCTACATCACCATATTACCAACCGTACTAATCCGTAAAGCAATTCAAGAACCCATAAATCAATACACAATGCTCCTTCCACATAACACCATTCCAAGGCAAAACTCGGATAATGTCAACTTACTCTGAACATCTAAATTCTTCCTGGTTCATCCGAGCTCGTGACATTCTTGTCAACACCGAATCGCAACCTTGATCCTCAACTTTCAAATTTCCATGCCGCTCACTGTACCTATCATGTCGCTACGTGAGAATACAAGAATTCATCATAACCCCTGAACTACTAGTAGAGTAAACACTTCATTGGCTAGAAACTTTTCACTTTGATCATTTCAAAAGAACCAATGCAACACGCAACTGAATTCCCAAATCGCAGAAAATACAAACCTCAAGTCGTGATCTAAACCGCCATGACTCTTCCAAAATTCATCTACACCATAAGGCCATTTGAATAAAATACCTCCCACATCAATCAGGTTATGGTGGTTGTCGTGCCCGCGCGTACAGCCACAAAGCACATGTATAACTTCACACGCCGAAGGAACTCATCATCACCACAACTAGGCTTATTCAACCATTACTAACCGACCCAACTTCTTCCAATTTACTCTCGACTTGCCTTAGAAATAATAATAGCTCCATTCGAAACATAACGAATTAATTTGCACTCATCCCGATAACCAGAAGCTGCACAAGTAGACAACCACGTGATTCAATCATAGACGGTAGGTTCCCCTACTTAGCCTTAAGTTACCATCACATAATGTAGAACCTAAAAAGATTCCTCCTTCTCAATTACCATGATCTCGCACTGTTAACCCGCCAAATTTCTTGTACTTTCTTGTTAAACATTTCATGAACATTCCGAATTATCAACGACAATCACATGTTCGACCTTTTGTCAGGTAGTAACTAGAATTCTTCATAGAAAGTTCATCAAAATCATGCAAATGCTAACCTGCTCAAAGGAGATAACCCACCGGTGGAAATTCCATACCAACATCTTCCAATGACGTTGCACTGGTTACCAACACTGCAAACACGGTAAACCCTCCTGAGCCCATGCTTGCCCACTAGTTGTACAAGTCTGTTCATTCCCCATTGACATCTACTGAAAGTCTGATGATACGTCCCAAACTCGAAGTCACGTTGCATCCAAATCGATAATCAAGTTATCACACCCCTCTTCATTTAAATCAAACTCTCTTTGCCATATTCAATCTTCCTCGGTACAGTAGCCACCATCCCAAATGAAATGCATGGGCTTAGTCATTACCCACCATGATTCCCAAATCGCTCTATACTTTCCTCAAGGTAAGTGGATGTCCTACCACATAATCCAAATGCTACTTTGCCATTTCCACTTTGGTTAATCCACCTCCTTTAAGTAACTTCTTGACCTCTGCTCTTCATATTTGACCTTCTAGTAATTTGACCACCGCGAGACACCTCCCGCCATGTTCTCCCTCATCCTTCGCTACCCAAATGTTGCTACAAATCAAAATCCTTCTCTGTAGCACCTGAACTAATAAATTGCTACCAACTCTAAGCCTCATCGCCGATGATCCTTCTCGAGCCATTAGCATTAGAAATACCGATTCGATTTCTGAAACCGCTACACACTGCCATCTCTGACAACCACTTCTCAGGAACCATTTCACACCACCCTGCCCTGAAGGAAAATTGAAGAAGACCATAACACCAATGAACCTTAATGAGTTCAAACAAGGACGACGAAACCACATCGCAAATGAGAATTCCACCACACTCGAAAATATCAAGTCTCGTTACTCCATCACCAAATCCTGAACATATGTTGTCTGATGACTTTCCTCTGCTGAAATTTAATATCGAACCTCTAAGTCATGCACCGAGAAATCCTCCTTTCAAGTCATTCACTACCTCGACACATAAACGAGAACCCCACCATTACATCAATATTGTGCGATAATAACGCATGAACATCATAATAATCTGTGCATAGCCTCAAAATCATTCCCCAAATTTGGCCATCCAAGTGGAAAATGAGAGGAATAAGAGCTAAGTCTCGATTTAAAGAACCCTTCTGCCCGGTGATTTTCCTCACCTGAGGAACTCCTTGCGCTTCAACGACTCCACTTTTGCAGAACCTACCTCGCAGATGCGGCTTGCCCTAAGGTGCCAGCTTTTCCGCTTCTGTGGACATTCACTCGTAGATGCGCATATGCTTTAGCGGAAATCACCCACATCTACGGATTCTCCATCTCGAGCAGCACTCCGCATCTGCGCGCCCATGATCACACATGCAGCTCCGCAGATGCGCTACAGTACCCGCACTTGCGATCATCCAACCCTAGACCACTTCCGCTTCTGCGGCCATAACCTCGCAGGTAGGATCGCACCAGAAGCCTTAAGCTTCATTAGTTCCTCCAAGTCCAAACTCGATCTGTTTCTAATATGATTCGCGCCCGAGGCCCCCGGGACCCCGTCCAAACATACCGACACATCCAAAAATATGATACGAACTTAGTCGAAGCCTTAAATCATGCCAAAAAACATCAAAACTACGGATCGACGATCAAAACCCTCCTTAATAATTTCAAACATCCAAACTTTGCCGAATGCGTTTGAATCCCGGAACGACACCAAATTTTGCATGCAAGTAAAAAATCACAATACGAACCTATTCCAAGGCTCGAAACTTCGAATGGACATCGATAACACCAAAATTCATTTCAAATCAAACTTAAGAATTTCTTAAACTTTCAAAATGCCAACCTTCCATAATAGGCGCCGAAATATTCCCAGATCACCCGATACTCAACTCGAACGTATGTGTAAGTCCAAAATCATCTGTGATACCCAATATTTTTTTATAAGAGTGTATTGGTCATTAGTAAAAATAATAATCATAATAATAAGAAACTAACAAATCAAAAAAAAGAAAAAAAATAAGTAAAGAAAAGGGCCGAAGCCCATCTGCCAAAAGAAAGGGGAAAAGGGCAGCTTGCTAGTAAGACAAACAGAAGCTACGAAGGGATTTAGAAAAAAAAAATGAACAAAGCAGAAAGCTTCAGTGAACGAAAAAACAAACAAAAACGAGTAGAGGAAGAAAGAAAGAAATAAAAGAGAAAAGAAGGAGGAAAAAGATGGTGTAGTGCGTTGGAACCATAACTATAATTGTTGAGGAATCTTAAGAACTAATTGAGTCTTACGGGTAATGCTTGAGCTTCTTCTTCTGGTGGATCTTAATTTCATTTCCAATGATCGAAAGGTTATGCAGAGTAATAGAAATTACACTAGTTCATTCACGTAATTGAGAATTTTCTTCCTGAAGAATCCATAGAACTTTATGAAATTGGGTTAAGAAATCATACGAATAGGTTGGAGTTGATAGATTAGTAATACTCATCCCGTGGGTAAATATAATTCGATGAATTATAAGTCAAATATGAAACCTCGAGGGTTGGGCATTCTAAATTAGCTATGAATTAGCCTAAACATGAAAACTAACATGAGATGGATATTATGTAATTATAGATGGATGGGAGGAAGTTGTGCGAATTGCTCGAGGTGAAGCATTTGGTATTTCGACACGAGTACTGTGAGTAGTAATCATACCGTAATTTGTGCTTTCATAACTTGCATGATTTACACATAATTTTTAATATGAATATGTTACCGATTATTTTGAATTGCATGTGGGACAAGTCTTTTACTCGATGTGATACCGAGATAGTTATTTGAGATGATTATCGTTGTTTTAAATATTTCCGTTTTCACTAGATCTGTTTTACCGTTACTTGAAATTACTGTTACCGAAATAAAATTATATGATTTGATAAGAACCGAAATGTCCTACATTATTTTAAAATATTTTTTACGAGTATATACGGATTACATAGACAAGGGAGTAGACATTGAAGGATCCCGTAGCTAACGACGAGTTTGTTAGACATGGTGCACCTTGTAATTACAAATTACCGTTACAACCCTCACTGGTTGAAAGGTAGAACTAGCATATCGTTACTGATTTCCCTTGAGTAGAGACTACCATTATATTTGACTTCTTGCGAAGAAGTCCACAATTATACCGATTACATGATCCGTTCATTGAAACCTCCCAAATGTGAATATTGATATTATACAGTGGTTACCATGCTTATTACTGAATTGTTAATTGTATTATACTACAAGAAAAATATGAAAATTATTAATTATTTTTGAAAGGGCATTCTTATGATATTTTCTGTTTAATATACTAGCATGTTTCTGACTTGTCCCTAATAAAAACGGTTGTGGATAAGTGTTATTACTCACTGAGCTAACGACTCACTACCCGCTAATTTTTTTACAGAGACAGCAGTTGATGCAGGCGAGGATTTTGTTAATTAGAGCGCACAGGTTGATAGTTCTTGGTGAGCCTCGCACTTGTTCGCGTGGGTGGATATTTTATTTATTGTTATGGTCTTTTCTTTGAACTCTTAGAGTCGCTCCATAGTCATCATTTTCGTGTCGTGAGTATTCATTTGTTGATATGGACTAGTTACTAGAATTGTACTTTCTTTCCGTATTTTTAGAGTTGGTTTTGGTTTTATTATGTTGAGGATGTTGGTTATATTGGTGGAAACCCGTTTGTGGTTAGTTGATGAAGATTGTGACCGATTTACGTGAATATTGGTTGGTTGTTACTTGTTTTTGAGACATGAAACTTTTTGGATAGCCCAAAAACAGGGGAAACTCTGTCTGATCTTTTGTAAAATACCGATGAGGCACTTGCTCCTAAGTGCCGGTCACGATCCTAGTTGGGTCGTGACAAAGTTGGTATCAGAGCTTAGGCTTTAAGTCTCGAGTCATGGAGCAATGTTTAGTAGCGTCTTATACATGGGTATGTAGGCTCTCATACTTATAATCTTGAGGCTACTGAACATCTAGGAATGTTTTCCCTTCTTTCATTCTTTGATCGTGTGTTGAGATAACTCTAGATTGACTTTGGAGTATTTCTTTCGCAGATGGCTAGAACACGCACGCCCTCATCTGCTAGACGTGGTACTACCCGGGGTGGAGGTCAAGTTGGGTTTCATCAAACTAAAAGACAGACTGCTTCTCAACCTGAAGTTGGGAACATGGGTCAACCCCAAGCTGCTATGCGAGATCAAGTGCAAGGGCAAGAAGTTCAGGACGCTCCATCACCAATGCCAACTGTTGTACCTACTATTACCTTACCTGCAGACGCAGTGGCAAGGTTATTGAATGTGTTAGAGGCATTGGTGCCTACTCAGGGTGGAAATTCAGCTCCTCAGGCTAATTTACAAACACAAGAATCTGCAGAGACCACATTTTCGGGAATAAGGAGGTGTCCATGCAAGAGTGCCCGAAATTGAAATCACCAAAATTCACAGGTTATGATAATTCAGCAGATCCTCAAAGTTTCTTGGATGGGAAACTCAAGGCATTACGTGCTCTTGGATGTTCTAGTGAGAGAGAAGATGGGCTTGCAACATACAAACTAGAGGATATGGCCAACACATGGTATGAAACTGTATTGCTAGGAAGGTCAGCAGGAGCAGCATCACTAACATGGGACGAGTTTAGTAAGTTGTTCATGGATGATTTTCTTCTAGACAGCCTGATGTAAAAATATGCTAGAGACTTTGAGAGACTAGTTCAGACTTCAGATATGGATGTGTCAACATATAGCACCAAGTTTTGCAAGCTGGCTAGATATGCTCCTTACTTAGTTCCTACCGAAGAAGCTCGGGTTCAGAGGTTTGTTGATGGATTCGTTGGTCGTCTATACACTACAGTAGCCCCATAGATGAATACTTTATCCTACTCTATTTCAATCGACCTTGCTAGAAAGATTGAAAAAAGGGACGTGATAAGCGTGCAACTAGTGATTTACGTAAGAAGGCCAAGACAGGAGGGTCTTTCAGTGGCGATTTCAGTGAAAATCGAAGAGCAGGAAATCAGGGACAAAAACAACAGGGTTCTCAGACAGGGACACACTTGTCTTCAAAGTCCACATACAGACCATATTACAGACAGGGTAGTAGGGGACCATTATCATCTAGACATCGTAATTCTGAGCAGATATATGCCACCACTTCAGTCTGCCAGACCTGTGGTAGATCACATTTGGGCCAATGTCGTGTTCTAACGGGAGAGTGCTTTTGGTGTGTCCAGTTAGGACATCACTTGAAGGATTTCCCTTAGCCTATAAGAAATTTCAACCAGGCTTCTTTTCAGCCAGTTGCACCTGCTCAGACTACTCGTAATGCTTCAGGTGCTACAGGTACATGAAATAGAGGTCGAGGTGCTGGAGATCGTGCTACTATGAATCAAGGACAAGGGAATGCTGGTAGAGGTCAGGTGAGAGTTTTTTCATTTACTAGACAGGATGCTCAGGCCTCGAATGTTGTGGTTATAGGTATTCGTTCTGTCTGTTCATTTGATGCACTTGCATTGATTGATATGGGATCTACTCACTCTTATGTGTCCTCGTACTTTTCTTTGAGGTATAGTATACAACCTGAGCTATTGAATGACCCTTTTCTAGTTGCTACTCCTGTTGGAGAGTCGCTATTAGCTGAATACGTGTATCGTGCTTGTCAGATTCGGGTTTTTATACGGCTAAAATCGAGGAACCCGATTTCGTGGCCACTTCGATGAAGATGAAGGGTCGAAGGCCCGAGCTCAGTATCAAGGGGCACATCGAGGGTCCTTGACCTCGAGGCAGCACAAACCAAGGGTCGACATGAAAAAGCAGGGAACCCGCAAGGGGCACGTGGTTAAAGATGACAAAGTACACAAGATAGTACACGCCCATACCGTGGCATTAAATGGTTGTACCAACCGTTTCTCTTTACATTAAATAGATGCACCAGCTATATTTCTTTGTAATCATGACACATGTACTATGGGATTCCCCTTCTTATATAAAGGGGACCCTTGTCACTTTGTGACACATATGATATATCATACAAGAACAAGAACATTCTCTGCTTTCTAACAAAAACATTCTCAACAATTGTCTCATTAAATTATTGTTTCTCAATTATTGTGATCTTGAGTTATTCTTCACTTATTTCTTATTATTCATCATAAATAGGCCAACCTTAAGGCATTCAATACTGTTATACCGTTACCGATAGCCCCTAATCAAGCTTCTCGAGCTCGACCTTGAGGCCTGCCCAACCACCCTCGAGACTGGCCTCTTCGATACCTGGTTTGCGCAATCTAGTTCTTTTCGCACTTATTTCATTTTTCTCGCTTCATACTCAGCATCTACTATCTAAACAACTGGTATTAAAATAGATCACATAATTTTAGAACCACATAATCAAAATTGTAATTACCATTTTCAAGGTAAACAGTTTGGCGCCCATTGTGGGGCTAAAAATAATAGTAATTGTTTTAGTGTTGGTTTTCTAAAAACACAAGTTATTCTTCACACTTTTTCTTGTCCAAGAATCTTTAATTTCAGGTCAGAAAGTGTCCAACTCAGTATAGGCGCACGAAAACAACGATCCTGAGGACCACGGAGAGAATGGCACAGCTGTTGTAGGTGTCGGTGTGCCACCGCAAAACCTTGCAGGGGAACCAGTGCAAATTCCTATCGATGAAGGCTCGCGCAATGCCCAAAATGTCGATGTGATCTCTCATACAGACGGGAGCGTTCGTGAAGGAGACCAGCGTGAAGCACAAGGAACCCCTTCTCAAAGGGAAAGGGAAGTTAGCCTTCATGTTATTTTTGAAATGTTGCAGGCACAACAAGTGGCTATTGCTCAATTACAAAGCCATCAGAGAACCCCAAGCATAGCACCACCAAAACGGCTCCCTGAGTCGAACAGGCAGCGGAAAGATCGAGCGATAATGGGTCGGCAGCCGACCCCGCCATTATAAAAATGCTCGAAGACCTCGCTAAAAGGATTGAATCGGGCGAGAAGAAGATAGAGGCTAACAACCAAAAAGTGAAGACCTACAACTCGAGGGTTGATCAGATCCCAGGCGCACCCCCGATCTCAAAAGGTGTAGACTCAAAAAAGTTCGTACAGAAGCCATTTCTTTCAAGTGCAGCTCCGATGACTATCCTGAAGAAATTCAGAATGCCCAATCTACCGAAGTACAGCGAAATTTCGGATCCTAATGAGCACATCACTGCTTACACTTGTGCTGTGAAAAGGAACGACCTGAGGGACGAAGAGATTGAATCTGCTGAAAAAGTTCGGAGAAACACTATCCAAAGGGGCCATGATGTGGTATCATAACCTACCCCCGAACTCGATAGATTCATTTGTCATGATGGCAGACTCCTTTGTAAAAGCACCATCTGGTGCCATTAAGGTCGCTGCAAGAAAATCTGATGTTTTCAAAATCAAGCAAAGGGAGAATGAAATGTTAAGGGAATTAGTGTCCCGCTTTCAACTAGAGCGAATGGAATTACCACCGGTCTCCAACGATTGGGCGGTGCAAGACTTCACTCAGGGTTTGAATAAGGGAAGCTCGATATCTTCGAAACAGCTGAAGCAGAATTTAATCGAGTACCTCGCCGTAGTGTGGGCGGATGTACACAACAGGTACCAGTCGAAGATCAGGGCCGAGGACGGCCAATTGGAAGCCCCCTCGGGCTCGGTGTATCCTAGCAGAGTCTTAGCTAAGGAATCAAGGCTTCCAGAAAGACAGCCAAGGCCAAACAAAGTGTCACGACCCATTTTTCCCTCCGAAAGGTATCGTGATGGCACCTAGTCTCTACGACTAGGTAAGCCTAAAATTTGTGAAAAATGATATAATCAAAAAAATAAAGACAGAAAAGAACTCAAGTAGATATAACATAGCTGCTCAGCATATACACTTTCACTTCCCAAAACCTGGAATGTCACTATAGTCACAAGCTCTGTACTAAATGTAGCTCTATACAATGAAACAGTGGAAAAATACATAAGTCTTCTATGCCTATACTAGAGTAGAAGGGGACTCGTGGGATTCTGCCGACGCGGCAAAATTACCTCGCGGTCTCCTGGCTGCTGCTAGAATGACTCATAGCCACGATACTGGGTGCTGGTACCTGGATCTGAACATGGGTGAAACATGCGTAGGAAAGGGCCTGAGTACTCCACATTCGGTACTCCGTAAGTGCCAATCCTAACTCCAGTCAAGTAGTGACGAGGTCAGGTTGAGGCACTACTGAGTTTTTAAACAAGTCAATATACAATTTAAAACAGTGAAATGTAGATAAGCAATGATAAATAGGATTAATGAAAATGGTAAGATAAACAACAGAAAGAGAGCCCTCGGCTCAGCACAGCATATATCTCAACAGTAAATGTGCAATGCAGTACACGGGGAAAGCTCCCGGATCTCAATCGGTAGTCCCAATTTAAATATTCTATGCAGTACAGGGGGCAAGCTCCTGGATCTCCGTCCGTAGTCCCAATTTAAATATGCATTTCAGTACATGGGAAAGCTCCTGGATCTCGGTCCGTAGTCCAAATTTAAATATGAAATGCAGTACAGAGGGAAAGCTCCCGGATCTCGGTCCATAGTCCCAATTTAAATATGCAAAGCAGAAGTATGTCAATTATGGCTTAGTTAAACAGTCTAGGAAAACAACAGGCAAGAATAGAGTGAAGCTACCTAAGCATGGTGCGACTAGTAACAAATAAGAGGAAATCAAGTCAGAACAGGTAGGCATGCTTACTCTTAAGCTATCTACTCTATTAAGATAGGAAATAGTAATATATGAATAAAAATGAGCGATTTCATGGGAGTAAAATAGGATTTTAGCAACAATGACCCGTGTACGCACTCGTCACCTCACATACACGGCGTCCACGTAACAAAATCAGTATAAAAATGCCTAAGGGAAAGTCCCCAACACAGAATTAGGCAAGCCACTTACCTTGACTACGCTAATCAACTCAATACCACGCTCTTGCCACGAGTATCTGACTCTGGGTAGCCCGTATCTATTCAAATCGATTGCATGGTGTAAATATCACTTCAACGGAACAAAATAGCTAATTATTTATAAGCTAATACGCGAAATTAGGAAATTCGCCCAAAAAGTCCCTCGGGCTCACCTCTCGGAATCGGGTAAAATTTATATTTCCCGAACACCCATTCGCTCATGAACCCACTCGAACAAGAATCAACAAATCCGACGTCTAAATCTTCCTAAATCCTCGGATTTCTACTCGGGGAAAATTCCTCCAAATTTCATTATTTTTCATCCAATTTCATTGATTAGATTGAGGAAATTGATGGAGATTATTGATATACAAATGGATTAAGGTTAGAAAATGTTACCTATGATTCTCCTCTTCAAATCCCACTGAAAATCGCAAAGTTCCGAGCTCACAATCGATTTTGGAATTATGAATTTCAAACCCTCGGATTTTTGGTACAACCAGCCCAGAAATTAAGCACCTGCAACACTGGGATCGCACCTGCGGTGTCGTACCTGCGCAAACCCAATCGCAGGTGCGGAAATTCATTAAATGACCTGGGGTCACACCTGAGGTACCCCCTTCGCACTTGCGTGTCCGCACCTGCGAAAATACCATCGCAGGTGTGAGACATCTGAACCAGAATGGTTCATCTGTTCAGAAAGTGTCAAACTCACCTGTTGGGCATCCGAAACAACCCCGAGGCCCCCGGGACCTCAACCAAACCTACCAGCTGACCCTAATACCTTGTTCAAACTTGGTCGAGCCTTAAAACCACATCTCATAACATCAAAATCATCAATTATGCATAGATTCAAGCCTAAGAACTTATGAAATTTCTAGAATCCACATCCGGTGCCGAAACATGTCTAAACTCATCTGAATGAACTCAAATTTTTCACCAGGTCATAAATGACATTACGAACCTACTGTCGCTTTCGGAATTCCATTCCAAGTCCGAATATCAAAATTTCACCTATCGGCCGAAATCACCGAAATTCTAACTTCCGCCAATTCAAGCATAAATCCACAACCGACCTCGAAAACACATTCTGAACATGCTCCTAACCCCGAAATCACCCAACTGAGCTAACGGAGTCAACGGAATTCCATTCTGGATCCGTCTTCACACAACTCTAGCTACGGTCAGATTTCTAAAGCTAAATTACACATTTATGGACTATGTGTCCAAAATCACCCCGGATTTCATCACTTAACACTCAGACAAGTTCCAATAACATAAATAGACATGGGAGAAGCGGTTAATAGGGGATTGGGGTGCTAATTCTTAAAACAACCAACCGGGTTGTTACATCCTCCCCATCTTAAGAAAATTGTTCATCCTCGAACGAGTATAGAGACATACCTGAAGCTGTGAAAAGATGAGGGTACTGACTCCGCATATCCTACTCGGTCTCCCAAGTCGCCTCCTCGACTGGCTGACCCCTCCACTGAACCTTAACTGAGGCAATATTCTTCAATCTAAGCTTTTTGACCTGTCTGTCCAATATAGCTACAGGCTCCTCAACATATGATAGTTCCTTGTCCAACTGGACTGAACTGAAATCCAAAACATGATTCGGGTCATCGTGATACTTCCGGAGCATAGAGACGTGGAACACCGGATGAACCCCTGCTAGGATGGGTGGCAGGGCTAGCTCATAAGCAAACTCCCCAACACGTCGTAACACCTCAAAAGGGCCAATAAATCTCAGACTCAGCTTGCCTTTCTTCCCGAACCTCATGACGCCCTTCATAGGTGATACCCGTAGCAAAACCTGATCACCAGCCATAAATGCCAAGTCACGAACCTTCCGGTCCGCATAGCTCTTTCGCCTGGACTGAGCTGTGCGAAGTCTCTCCTGAATCACCTTCACCTTGTCCAGGGCATCCTGAACCAAGTATGTACCCAACAATCGAGCCTCGCCCGGCTCAAACCACCCTAGGGGAGACCTGCACCGCCTACCATACAAAGCCTCATATGACGCCATCTGAATGCTGGACTGGTAGCTGTTGTTATAAGCAAACTCTGCAAGAGGCAAGTATCGATCCCATGACCCTCCAAAATCTATCACACAGGCACGGAGCATATCCTCGAGAATTTGAATCGTGCACTCGGACTGCCCGTCCGTCTAAGGGTGAAAAGTTATGCTCAACTCTACCCTGGTGCCTAACTCCTGCTGAACGGCTCTCCAGAACCGTGAAGTGAACTGTGTACCTCTGTCTGAAATGATAGATACTGAAATACCGTGGAGGCGAATAATCTCTCTAATATAAATCTCAGCAACCTCTCCGATGAATACGTAGTCAGTACTGGAATGAAATGGGCTGATTTGGTCAGTCGATCCACAATCACCCATATAGCATCATGCTTCCTCAAAGTCCGAGGAAGTTCAACCAAAAAGTCCATGGTGATCTGCTCCCACTTCCACTCTGGAAGCTCAATCTGCTGAAGTAACCCTCCCGGTCTTTAATGCTCACATTTGACTTGCTGACAGTTGAGACAGTTGGCTACAAACTCCACTATATCCTTCTTAAACCTTCGCCACCAATAGTGCTGTCTCAGATCCTGGTACATCTTTGCGGTGCCCAGATGGATGGAATATCGCGAACTATGAGCCTCCTCAAGAATAAACTCCCGATGCCCATCCATGTTGGGCACATAAATACGGTCCTGCATCCTTATCACCCCGTCATCTCCTATGGTCACATCCCTGGAATCACCCCGTCGGACTCTATCCTGAAGAACCAAAAGGTGGGGGTCATCATACTGGCTCTCTCTGATACGGTCATGAAGGGAAGATCGAGCAGCCATACAAGCTAATACCCGGCAAGGCTCAGAAAGATCCAATCTCACGAACTGACTGGCTAAGGAATGAACATCTAAGGCTGGAGGCCTCTCAGCTGCATGAAGGTATGCCAAACTCCCCAAACTCTCCGCCCGGTGACTCAAGGCATCGGCCACCACATTGGTCTTCCCCGGGTGGTATAATATAGTGATGTCATAGTCTTTTAGCAACTCCAACCACCTACGTTGGCCCAAATTTAGATCCTTATGCCTGAATATGTGCTGCAAACTCCGGTGATCCGTGAATATCTCACAGGGAACACCATATAAATAATGACGCCATATCTTCAGGGCGTGAACAATCGTTGCCAACTCGAGATCATGAACATGGTAGTTTTTCTCATGAACCTTCAACTGTCTAGACGCGTAGGCAATCACCCTACCATCATGCATCAACACCGCTCTCAAGCCAATCCTCGAAGCATCACAATAAACCAACACGAGAGCTATATTCAGGGATGTCTTAAGCTTCTGAAAGCTCTCCCCACACTCCTCAGTCCATATAAAAGATGCACCCTTCTGGGTCAGTCTGGTCATAGGCGCTGAAATGGATGAAAATCCCTCCACAAAACGATAATAATACCCAGCCAAACCGAGGAAACTGCGAATCTCAGTAGCTGAGGACGGTCTGGGCCAACTTTGTACCGCCTCCACCTTCTTCAGACCTACCTTGATCCCATCCGAAGACACCACATGGCCTAGGAATGCCACAAAATCAAGCCAAAATTCACACTTAGAAAACTTGGCATACAACGTCTTCTCCCTCAAGGTCTGAAGCACAGTCCTAAAGTGTTGCCCATGGTCCTTCTTGGACCGAGAATATACCAGAATGTCATCAATGAACACAATGACAAAAGTATCAAGATAAGGCCGAAATATGATGTGCATCAGGTGCATGAAGGCTAGTGGGGCATTGGTCAGCCCAAATGACATAACAATGAACTCGTAGTGGCCATATCTGGTCCTGAAGGCAGTCTTCAGGATATCTGGCTCCCGAATCTTCAACTGATGATAACCCGAATGCAAATAAATTTTGGAGAACACCCTAGAACCCTGTAACTGGTCAAATAGATCATCAATGCGAGGCAATGAGTACCTGTTCTTCACTGTCACCTTATTCAGCTGCCGGTAGTCAATACACATACACATCGAGCCATCTTTTTTCTTCACAAATAACACTGGAGCACCCCAAGGTGATACACTGGGCCTGATGAATCCCTTTTCAAGAAACTCCTCTAGCTGCTCCTTCAACTCCTTCAACTCATGAAGAGCCATGCGATAGGGAGGAATGGAAATGGGCTGAGTTCCCGGCAATAAGTCAATGGCAAAATCAATGTCTCTATCGAGCGGCATACCCAGAAGATCAGCTGAAAATACATCAGAATAGTCCCTGAAACTGGAACTGACTCAACTATAGAGGTCTCAGCACTAACATCTCTCACATAAGCCAAATATGCATTACACCCCTTTTCGACCATCCGATGAGCCTTAAGAAAAGAAATGACTTGGCGGGGAGTATACTCTAAGGAACCTCTCCACTCTAACCTTGGAATCCTGGCATAGCCAGCGTCACGGTCTTGGCGTGACAATCAAGAATAGCATAATAGGGAGACAGCCAACCCATACCCAATATAATATCGAAATCTACCATACTGAGTAGTAGTAAATTAGCTCTGGTCTCAAAACCAGTGATAGCAATCAAATATGACCGATATACGCGGTCCACAACAACAGATTCTCCCACCGGAGTAGAAACATAAACAGGGGAACTCAAAGAATCCCGGGATATCCCCAGATGTGAAGCAAAATAGGAAAGACACATATAAATATGTAGAGCCTGGGTCAAATAATACCGATGCATCCCTATGACAAACGGGAACAATACCTATAATGACTGAATCTGAAGCAATGGCCTCGGACCGGGCCAGAAGAGCATAGTACCTGGCCTAGCCTCCCCCTCTAGGGCGACCTTGACCTCCTCGACCTCCACCTCGAGCTGCCTGAGGTGGTGGGGTAGCAGCTGGGGCTGGAAGAATAGCTGGAGGACCTGGTGGAAGACGTGGAGCCTGATAAGTCTGAGGGGGTGCACCCTGATAAGTCTCAGGTGGTGCGCCCCTCCTCGCTCTAGGGCAATGTCTGATCATATGATGAGGGTCACCACACTCAAAGCAACCCCTCAGAGGACGTGGCATCCGCTGCTGACTCTGAACTGGCATGCTGGACTGGCCAGTGATAGCACCTCGAGTAGGAGGCACCTGAGATACTGGTGGTGCATAATAAGGCTCCTGAGGTTTAGGAGGAGCTGGAATACAGCTGGCTGCTGGGAGAGCTGAATGAACAGGGAGACTCACAAAACCCCTACCATAGCGTGCTGGTGGTGCACGAGCTCCTGAAAAATGACCAGTCTCTCGAGACCTCTTGGCCTCTCTCTCCTCCATGTCCCGGGCTAATATAGTCTCAATCCTCCGGGCAATACTCATGGACTGCTAGTAAGTAATATCAGTCTCCAGCTCTATGGCCATGCTGGTCCAAATACTGGGGTGGAGTCCCTTAATAAAGCGTCGAACCCTCTCTCTGACAGTGACAACCAAAGCTGGTGCATGGCGAGCCAAATCGCTGAAATGGACTGCATACTCTGATACAGTCATGGCACCCTGGTGTAGCTGCTCAAACTCCGCAAGCCAAGCATCCTTGAAGATCTGAGGAAAAAACTCAAGTACGAACATCTCAAAAAACTGAGTCCAAGTAAGTGAAGCTGCCTCGTCCGGGCTGCTAAGCTCAAAAGCGTGCCACCACTGATAAGTTGCTCCCCTCAACTGGAAGGCAGTGAAAGAAACCCCACTCGTCTCCACAATACCCATAGTGCGGAGAATGCGATGACACCCCTCAAGAAAACCCACGGCATCATTTGAAGCTAGTCCGCTGAACTCAGGTGGGTGGTACTTCTTGTACCTCTCAAGTCGGAGCTGCTCTGCCTCAGGAACAGCTATCCTAGTCTCATGCTGAGCTGGAGCTGCTGGGAGCATAGGAATATGCTCTGGAACCTGCCCAATAAGAACCCTCTGCTCAGTAGTACGGGCTACGGGAGTCTGTGTCCCTCCTCCGGCCTGGGATGTAACTGGAGCTATCGGGAGTAGACCCGCCTGAGACAGAGTACTGAAGGCACTCAAGAACTGAGCCAATGTCTCCTGGAGTTCTAGAGTAACAGTAGGGACCTCCTGTGCCCCTCCAATTGTAGCTGATGGGGGCTCCTCTGCCTCTGCTCTAGTCGGTGCTCGGGCTGCACCGCATGCTCGTCCCCTGCTCCGGCCCATGCCTCTAGTGGCTCTGACTGGGGGCTCAGGTGCCTGGTCATTAGTACGTCCGGTACGGGTACGAACCATCTGCAAGCAAGAATAGAATAGAGTTTAAGAATTTGATGACAGTAACTAGCACGATAAGGAATTCCAAGGAATTTGATTGTTCTTAAAATTAAATAGCCTCTCGAAGATAGATACGGACGTCTCCGCACCGATCCGCGAGACTCTAATAAATCGGCTTGTGACTTGTGACTCCTATGAACCTAGACGCTCTGATACCAACTTATCACGACCCATTTTCCCTCCGAAAGGTATCGCGACGGAAACTAGTCTCTATGACTAGGTAAGCCTAAAATTTGTGGAAAATGATAGAATAAAAAAAAATAAAGACAGAAAAGAACTCAAGTAGATATAACATAGCTGCTCAGCATATACACTTCCACTTCCCAAAACCCAGAATGTCACTATAGTCACAAGCTCTGTACTAAATGTAGCTCTATACAATGAAACAGTGGAAAAATACACAAGTCTTCTATGACTATACTATAGTAGAAGGGGACTCGTGCGATTCTGCGGATGCGGCAGAATTACCTCGCGGTCTCCTGGCTTCTGCTAGAACGACTCCTAGCCACGATGCTGGGTGTTGGTACCTGGATCTGCACATGGGTAAAACATGCGCAGGAAGGGCGTGAGTACTCCACATTCGGTACTCCGTAAGTGCCAAGCCTAACCCCAGTCAAGTAGTGATGAGGTCAGGTTGAGGCCCTACTGAGTTTTTAAAACAAGTCAATATACAATTTAAAACAGTGAAATATAGATAAGCAATGATAAACAGAATTAATAAAAACGGGAAGATAAACAACAGAAAGAGAGCCCTCAGCTCAGCACAACATATATCTCAACAGTAAATGTTCAATGCAGTACACGGGGAAAGCTCTCGGATCTCAGTCCGTAGTCCCAATTTAAATATGCTATGCAGTACAGGAAGAAAGCTCTCGGATCTCAGTCCGTAGTCCCAATTTAAATATGCTATGCAGTACAGGAAGAAAGCTCTCGGATCTCCGTCCGTAGTCCCAATTTAAATATGCATTTCAGTACAGGGGGAAAGCTCCCGGATCTCGGTCCGTAGTCCCAATTTAAATATGAAATGCAGTACAGGGGGAAAGATCCCGGATCTCGGTCCGTAGTCCCAATTTAAATATGCAAACCAGAAGTATTATTATGGATTAATTAAACAGTCCAGGAAAACAACATGCAAGAATAGAGTGAAGCTAGATAAGCATGGTGCGACTTGTAGCAAATAAGAGGAAATCAAGTCAGAACACGTAGGCATGCTTACTCTTAAGCTATCTACTCAATTAAGATAGGAAACAGTAATATATGAATAAAAAGAGAAATTTCATGGGAGTAAAAATAGGAATTTAGCAACAATGACCCGTGTACACACTCGTCACCTCACGTACACGGCGTCCACGTAACAAAATCAGTATAAAAATGCCTAAGGAGAAGTCCCCAACACAGAATTAAGCAAGTCACTTACCTTGACTGTGCTAATCAACTCAATACCACGTTCTTGCCATGAGTATCTGACTCCGGGTGGCTCAAATCTATTCAAATCGATTGCATGGTGTAAATATCACTTCAAAGGAACAAATGTTAATTATTTATAAGCTAATACACGAAATTAAGAAATTCGCCCAAAAAGTCCCCCCGGCCCACGTCTCGGAATCAGGTAAAATTTATATTTCCCGAACACCCATTCGCTCATGAACCCACTCGAAAAAGAATCAACAAAATCCGACGTCTAAATCTCCTTAAATCCTCGGATTTCTACTTGGGCAAAATTCCTCCCAATTTCATGGTTTTTCATCCAATTTCATTGATTAGATTGAGGAAATTGATGGAGATTATTGATATACAAATGTATTAAGGTTAGAAAACGTTACCTATGATTCTCCTATTCAAATCCCATTAAAAATCGTCAAGTTCCGAGTTTACAATCGATTTGGGAATTATGAATTTCAAACCCTCGGATTTTTGGTATAACCAGCCCAAAAATTTCGCAACTGCGACACTGGGATCGCACCTGCGGAAACCCAATCGCAGGTGCGGAAATTCATTAAATGACCTGGGGTCGCACCTGCGGCACCCCTTTCGCACCTGCGTGTCCGCACCTGCGGAAATACCATTGCAGGTGCGAGACATCAGAATGGTTCAGCTGTTCACAAAGTCTCAAACTCACCCGTTGGGCATCCGAAATAACCCCGAGGCCCCCGGAACCTCAACCAAACATACCAACTAACCCTAATACCTTGTTCAAACTTGGTCGAGCCTTAAAAACACATCTCATTATATCAAAATTATCAATTATGCATAGATTCAAGCCTAAGAACTTATGAAATTTCTAGAATCCACATCTGATGTTGAAACATGTCTAAACTCATCCGAATGACCTCAAATTTTGCACACATGTCATAAATGACATTACGGACATGCTGTCGCATTCGAAATTCCATTCCAAGTCCGATATCAAAATTTCACCTATCGGCTGAAATCGTCGAAATTTTAACTTTCGTCAATTCAAGCCTAAATCCACAACTGTCCTCGGAAACACATTCTGAACATGCTCCTAACCCCGAAATCACCCAAGGGAGCTAACAGAGTCGACGGAATTTTATTCCGGATCCGTCTTCACACAGATCTAGCTACGGCCAGATTTCTAAAGCTAAATTCCACATTTATGGACTATGTGTCCAAAATCACCCCGGATTTCATCACTCAACGCTCCGACAAGTACCAATAACATAAATAGACATGGGAGAAGCGGTTAATAGGGGATCGGGGCGCTAATTCTTAAAATGACCGACTAGGTCGTTACACAAATAAAGGTATCAACCGTACGTAGAACAACGGAGAAACATTCCAAGGCGTAACGTACCTCGAAATGACCAAAGGATGGATCGAGGACACAATCCTCGGGGACTCGTGAGCAAAGCAGGATTCGATAGGCATGCAGGCCCGGTAGAGGCACCCCGGTTATCTGAGTACAACTTCAATATCGATGTTTCAGACATCGTATCGGCCATTAGCAAGATCAGGGACACCAGGTGTCCGAGACCCGTGCTATCAGATCCCTCACAAAGGAACCCCAACTTGATATGCGAATATCATGAAACCCATGGTCATAGGACCGAAGATTGCAGACAACTTCGAGAAGAGGTGGCTCGACTAATCAGCAACAGCGATCGAGCTAAACATCAATGTCGGGAAAGAGAGGCAAACAAGAAAAATGAAACAGAAGAGCCATGACATGTCATCCACATGATTATTGGTGGAGTCGACGTCCCTCAGGAACCCGTTTTTAAGCAGACCAAAGTATCTATCACCAGGGAAAAGCGAACTCGGAGCTACATACCTGAAGATTCCACTTTGTTCAGCGAAGAGGATATCGAGACCTTGTCTCAACCTCACAATGACGCACTGGTAATTTCTTTTCTTTTCAATAAATTTCAAATTAAGGATGGAGTAAAAATAGTATACGGGGAGCAACACGCAGCAAAAGAAATGTTCGCAGTGCACGATGTGGCACCGGCACCTTCTGCATCGAAGGAGCCAAAAAACAAGCAAACAGCCAAGCAACAATCATAAACTACATCCTCGTAGGAATAAACAAAGGACCGTGTCTCGTCCTCGAAACTAATAAGCAGAGCGTATAGAGGCTCGAGTGACATCACAGTAAGGTAAAACCCTATCCTTTTTCCCTTTCACACTATACGCTAACCTGCGTGCAGGTGTTCGATTGGAAAGATTCAAAGCACCTCCCAGCTCGAAGAACTTAGGTTTGAAATCATGCGTTGCATTCGTTTTCCCTCACATCGGATTTTATCCCAAAAAGGTTACCAACAAGGTTTTTAACGAGGAAACATCCATATGCTACCTAAGGAGAACTCACCAAGTATTCAAGGCTTCTCTCCGATCAACCTCGAATACTGAGGGGCATCCCCCCAGGAGATCACTGAAATATACCAAAGAGGGTCTCGACAGGAGAATGATGTATCGGACCAAACAGTTGAAAGAACTGTGTCCGTATAGAACAATCTAACCCTCGATGGAAAAAACACGTATACTTGTGCCAAGTAATCAGAGAAGTACCTTCTAAAAAGTTTGCCATTCTTACAAGTTTGCCATTCTTACAAGAGACAGCCCCATAGCCAAAAATCTAACAAAAAAAAAAAGAAACTGTCCTCGACAGTCACTCCGCCGAGTCACCCAAAACTCGAAGCCGTAAGACCTTAGGGCAGGTAACTCCGAGCTCATAAGCCCTCCTCGAGGCAACATCAATTCCGACTCGGGGATCGTCCCCGACGGTGGGTTAATCAAGCTATAAAACTCGAAGCCGTAAGACCTCAGGGCAGGAAGATTCTAACTCATAAGCCCTCCACGAGGCAATATCAACAGTGTAATCCCTCTTCGAGGCAACATACAAATTTGTAAGATCTTAAAACAGGTATAAACCCCATATCAAAGTCAAGGCTATATATCGAACTTGTAAGACCCAAAAGGCATACGCTCGATATAGACACCATGGCTATCTCACTCGGGGACTAAAAGGCTACGGCCAAACACAAATGACTACCGTCATAAGGCTCCGACCAACCTAACACAACTCGGAGATGCCCGACTGTTGCCATAAAATCACAGGCCTCCATTTACTTCGAAAAGAACTGGTTAAAGGTTTTGCCAACCTAAAGCCTAAGAGCCCAAATCGCCAGCTACATTAAAGGTTGTACCAAACTAAAGTGTAAGAGCCCAAGTCGCCAGCTAGTCATATCGACCTTACGCATAAGAGCCTGAGTCGCCCGCTACAGGTTATACCGACACAAAGTGCCTCAGGGCCAATTTAAAAACCTGAGGGCCGTTGAGCTCGAGTTGAAACCCGACTCGGAGACTAAGCCCGATACGGTTAATTAAAGCGCCTCAGGGCCAAAAGAGCGTAAGAGCCCGAGTCACCCGCTACATTAAAGTTTGTACCAACCTAAAGCGTAAGAGCCCAAGTCTCCAGCTAGTCGTATCAACCTTATGCGTAAGAGCCCGAGTCGCCAGCTACAGGTCATACCGACGCAAAGCGTCTCAGGGTCAATTTGAAAACCCAAGGGCCGTTGAGCTCGAGTCGAAACCCGACTCGGAGACTAAGCCCGATACAATTAACTAAAGCGCCTTAGGGCCAAAAAATCATAAGAGCCCAAGTCGCCCGCTCCATTAAAAGTCGTATCGACCTTACGCGTAAGAGCCTGAGTCGCCAGCTACAGGTCATACCGACACAAAGCACCTCAGGGCCAATTTGAAAAACCGAGGGCCGTTCAGCTCGAGTCGGAACCCAACTTGGAGACTAAGACCGATACGGTTAACTAAAGCGCCTCAGGGCCAAAAAAACATACGAGCCCGAGTCGCCCGCTACATTAAAAGTGGTATTAACCTTACACGTAAGAGCCCGAGTCGCCAGCTACAGGTCATACCGACACAAAGTGCCTCAGGGCCAATTTGAAAACCTGAGGGTCGTTGAGCTCGAGTCGAAACCCGACTCGCAGACTAAGCCCGATACGGTTAATTAAAGCGCCTCAGGGCCAAAAAAGTGCAAGGGCCCGAGTCGCAAGCTTAAAAGAGCCTCAGGGCCGATTTATAACCCCAAGGGTCTCATATTAAAGTCCAATTCGCTGGGCTAACTACCAACAGGAAAATCAAATCGAAGAATATCTCATATATATATATATATATATATATATATATATATATAAGTATATTACAAATACATATTTGCAACGCTCCCACGGGAGTCTTATGCAAACAAAAAAGAAGAAAATCTATTATACTATCGGGACCAGCTCCCTAAAAGGCCCCTCGGGCCGGCTCCTACGGCGGCCTTCAACTATCAGCATCGGCTCAAGAAGAAAGGAAAAACTTGGCATCAACCTCGTCTGCCTTGGAATGCTTTATCTCTTCCGAAAGGTCAAAGCCCCTAGCATGTATCTCCTCGAGGATCTCCCTCTGGGACTTGCATCGGGCGTACTCATTGTTCCTCCTCTCTCTGTTGAAAGCTCCTCTCAGCTCAGCCCGTGCATTGGCAGCATCTTGCAAGTAAACGGCCACCTTCTTGTCGGCCTTCGTCCAACTACCTCAGCTTCAGCCCGAGAATCCACAACCTCTGCCTTCGTGTTTAGAAGGTCAACCTCGAGCTTGGCAATCCTGCTCGATTGAATGGAGCTATCTTCCTGGGAATTTCGAAGTTGTATCTCGAGGGCAGCAGCCTTGGCCAAAGCATTCCTTTGGGCCGCAACATGCATGCCTACCTGCGCTTTCAATGCTTGGCATTCGGACCTAACTTGCCTGACCTCTCCCCAAAGGCGCTCCAAAGCTTCTATTATTTCCTGCAACAGAAGCACCAAAGCGTTAATTCCAAAAGCGAGAAAGGAGGCACATACCCCTTCAGGGTAAGGATTACCTGACGCTCGAGTTTGGTTTCGCGAATCCAGCTCCGATGCATCTCCACCCGAAGATGTATCAACTCTCTTGTCTTCTCGTTGCAACGAAGCTTGAGATATCTTTTCTTACCTGAAGCTTCCCGCAATCAGGCCTCACAGCGAAGCAGTTCGGCCTTGAGTTTGTCAAAAACTTGCAAAAGAAAAACTTTAGTTCAAAAAGTGAAAATTCATAGCTAAAAAGCCAGCAAGACCGATCAGAACTCACCTCGGAACAGAGTCGTTGGGCCTCCGTAAAAGTTGAACATACATCTACCGGCTTGACCCTATCAGCCCCAGCTGAACCGCTCTCAATAGGGGTATGCTCACTCAAAACCTCAATTGGCCCGGGCGGCCTCAGGTCCCCAGCATCCTCGAAGTACCTTCGAGGGCAGAAGCAGACGATGGTATAGGACTCTTTCTTTTTCTCTCTCGGGGAACCCCTTCTTCGAAATTAGAAGTCCGAGGCCTGGCAGAACTGGCAACCTTGGAAGGGCCCCCGGCACAGGCCGTAGACAAAGAATCATCGTCAGCAGGGGAACTGGCATCCGCATAATGACCGACGTATATAAAGCTCTCCTCCGCAGGGGCACAGACTCATCTCGGAGAACCCACCAACACTTGTGGCATCAAGGTTAATACACACAAAAGGTAACATTCATCAAAAAGGATACCACACGACTCATACCGTGATGCTTTGTTTCCCATCTGCCCCTCGAGAGATCATGCCATTTGTGCTCATCATATCTCGAGGAAGCCGCCAACTTCCGAGTCCACTCCGCAAGATCAGGGACCTCCTCGGGCATCCACGGGACCGTTGAAAAAGAGAAAAGGAAACACTCTTATAAGTTGATGAGAACAGAAGGCACTAAGGCGCGACGAGGTGCTTACGTTTGAAGTTCCATTTTTTAGGAAAAGGCAGGAACTCCCCTGGAATGATGTCGACGGTCCTCACCCGAACAAATTGACTCATCCATCCCCCATTTCGGTCCTCGTCATCGATGGCAATAAAAGGCCTCGTGGACCGATGTCACCATGCAATCAGGCCTCGACAATGCTGGGGCCGATATAACCTAATGAGGTGGCTGAGGGAAAATTCAAGCTCAACCTTTTCGGTGAAATACCTCATCATCATCGCTATCCACCAAAAGGATGGGTGAATTTCTGCCAAAGTAACTCGGTACCTTTTACAGAACTAGAGCACAAGCCGGTCGAGGGGGCCTAATGTAAACGGATACGTATAAACGGTCAGGAATCCCTCTACATAAGTCATAACTTTTTCTTCTCGAGAGGGTATCTACAGAACCACATTTTCCCCCCAGCCGCAGTCTCTCCTCACGGCCTCGAGGTGGTGTTAATTTATCGATCGAACGAACCTCGAGGCATGATCTCGATGGCTCGAGGCGTCATAGGATTTCTCTATTGCAAAGTCCTTTTTCAGAGCAAAGCAGTACGAGGTCAGCTCGCCATACGCCGGCGGTGTACCACCGGACGGGATAGGGGCAGAGGAATAATTTCCCTCTTCTTGGTGAGCATATTTGGGCGCGGCAGCCATGGTTACTCAAAGCAGAAGCAAAAAGGGGGGAACCCATTTTCGAAAAAATGGAAAATGAATGAGAAAGTTGAAAGAAAAGATGAGGTTTTTTGCAAATGTGCAAGAGTTAGAATGAAGGAGAAGCAAGAATATTTATAGAACAAAAGAGGGCCAACCAACTGCCTTAAAGGCCATTCAATTTCTGACAAGTCATCATACCATTTGGGGAAGTGTACTAGTGGGGCCACTTCGATCACTTCACGGTCACGTCACATAAATGATACCGTCGTGGAGGGTTCGAGGAATCAAAGCTCACAGGCCGACCTAACCTCGAGAAGGTGCCCGATCTCGAGGAGACCTCCTATTGCAAGTGCGAGTTCCGAGGAAGCTAAGAATCGAAGCATAAAAGTCATATTGTGGGCAAAGGGTTACGGAACTAAGTTTATGCAAAATATGACAAAAATGCCCTATTCCAAAAATATGTTTACACAATTGTTTTTTACAAGAGTTTCCCCGAAGGGTCCTTTGTACAAAAGGAAGGAAAAATCAAAAAAGGAAGAAAAAATACTCTATGCCTCCACCGCTGTCCGAGCCTCTTTCGGAGCCTTCGTCTGATGTACCCGGCATTGTCAGTTCCTCCTCCAGAGCCCTGGCCTCTTCGATCTCGGCAGAGAGATCGACACCTTTGGCACTCACTTCCTCGAGGAATTGCCACTTGGCTTGTGCACGAGCATAGGCAACTGCCTAGGTCAACTTCATCTCGGCCTTCTCATATATCTTCTGTGCCCATTTATTCGCAGCGGTAGTATCTCTCTTGTACGAGGAGACATATTCACTAGCCTCGGCTTTGGCTTCAGAAAGTGAAACAGCCTCCTCCTGAGCACCTTGGAGAAGATCTTGAGCCGAAGATAGTTTCCCCCGAAGCATCTCCCTCTCCAAAGCCGCAGTATCATTCAGCCGAGCCATCTTCATGACTTCGGCGTCCTTGGTCGTAACTTCCTCTAGAAGCCGCTCCACCAGGGCATCCTTCTGCATAATCTGAGAAGCAGAAAGCAAGTTAATCACCGCCAAGTATTATGACTAAAAGGTGAAAATATGGGCACTAACATACATGCTCGGAGAAATCGGCCCTCTCCCGAAGTGCTCTCTCCAAGCTCGCCCGAAGGTTTGTCAGTTCCTCCTCTCTTCGAGCGCACAAAGCCTTGAGCTTGACCATCCCCACCATAAGATTCTCAAGCTCCTCTCCATGATGAGTCAACTCATCTTGCAACTTGGAGAAGGCCTGGTCATATAACTTCTTGACCTGCAACACAGAGAAGGGAAATCAGAAAACGAAAATAGAAGATCAGAGAATAAGTATACTATCCTCAAAACTCACCTGCTTTTGGAGCCTCTTGCCTTCCTCGAGGGAAACTGGGGCATCGACATCGGTCTCCTCGTCCACCCCCTCGAAGTAGCCTCTGAATGCGTCATCCTCTCCATGAGAGGTCTCTGGACCGGGGACACCCCTAACTTGAGCATCCCGTATCTCCCCTGGAGAGAATGACGGGCCCGAATGAAGACCACCAGCGATGTCGGCCTTCATCTAGGTTTCTTCCCTACCTCAAAAAGTTTCAGTAGCATGCCCCCCGAGCTCTTCAACATGGACTGTTCCATGTCCGGTGAGCGTATCGGGGACTGCTCCCAAACCCTCCTTGAGGGTATCCTCTACAAATGGCGGGCCCGCATCAGATGCCTCAAGCTCAGCATGTGACCCCTCAACATCCCTCGAAGCCTCAGCGCTTCGCTTTTCCCTTTGTACCAAAGGGCAGGCATTGGCACTCTCCTCCTCGGTCTGCAGGCTCTAAGCGACCATCAAAGACAAGACCGTAGCATCGGTCTTAGGCCTTCGAGTCTTTGGCCTCTTTGATTTTGGAGACCCAGTCGGGGCCTCTTTCTATCTTTGTGGCCTTCGTGGACTCTTCCTCACCAGGTGGGGGCGGCCTCATCAACACGCCCTCACCCAGGACTGCACAAATATATCATGTCAAAAAAGCATCATCTTCAAAAATTCTCACAAAGAATGTGAAAGCAGTAGCAACCAGAACGTACCATGGTTCTTGGCCTGCCATCGTGTTTTGGCCAGCTCACGCCATACACTATCATTGTATAGGAAAGCGGAGTCTAAGTATTTGATCCACCCCGGAAGGTCCTGAACCGCTCCGGGGAACCAAACAGTGGCTACACAATTAAAAGAAAATCAGTCATAAAACAAAAGGGACAACGAAAGCATACTCGACTCAAAGGAACTTACGTTTCATATTCCACTCCTCCGGGAGTGGTATTATGTCAACGTGGATGATTTCCGAGGTTTGAACTCTGACGAACCGGCTCATCTATCCTCAATCTCTATCCTCATCAATGTAGGCAAGGAATGCCTTGGTGGATCGACGGTGTAATTAAATAAGGCCCCCACAGAAGAGTCGAGGGCTATATAATCTTATCAAATGGTCGAGGGTGAAGGTCATTCCCTTGACCATATTGGTAATATGATGAAACATATATACAATCCTCCAGAATGAAGGATAAATCTGACCGAGTGTCACTCGGTATTGGTGGCAAAAATCAAGAATCACCGGGTCAACCGGTGGCGAAGAAGAATTGATGGAGCCTAGGGTGAAGGGATATGTGTATACACTGAGAAATCCAGCCTTGTGCGTGACTATGCTTTCATCATCCGTTGAGATCTCTACTCGGCTGCCTCCCCCCAGTGGCAGTCAAGTTTCACCCTCTCGATATCTGATACTACACTTATGTATTAGGACATGGGCTCGCATCGGCCCAGTGTAGAAGGGGGTTTTTCTATTGTAAAATCAAAAATGGTGTCGAAAGGGCCAGGGATGCATTGCTCGATCGTAGGAGGGGCCCTTTGATTTTCCCTTAGACTGGCGTGATGTAGAAGTAGCCCCCTCCTTTTGAGGAACCTTTTTGAAGTCTTTGCCATGGTAGCTATCGAGTTTTGAAGTAAGAAGATGGGAAAAACATGAGCAGGTAGAAGATAAGAAGGGAGAAAACTATGTTAAAATCTAAAGATTTGAAGAAGAAGATGCAAAATTATGAATAGGCAAATAATTATAGTATTTATAGGGGCCCTTTGGGCAAGCTTGAAGCGGGAAATTCGAACCTCTGACGGTTCGTGGGCTTCTCGAGAATTGTGATTGACAGCGACCTCTGCACAGCTTTTCGTGTCACATTCATTTAATACTCTGAAGGGGCTGATATCATAGTAGGAGTGTCGAGGGGGCGAAAGGTCAAAACAATTTTCTATCTCTTCATTCTAATAAATGCGGGGACTATCTGTATACGGCTAAAATCGAGGAACCCAATTTCGTGGCCACTTTGATGAAGATGAAGGGTAGAAGGCCCGAGCTCAGCATCGAGGGGCACATCAAGAGTCCTTGACCTCGAGGTAGCACAAACCAAGGGTCGACATGAAAAAGCGGGGAACCCGCAAGGGGCACGTGGTTAAAGCTAACAAAGTACACAAGATAGTACACGCATGTACCATGGCATTAAATGGTTGTACCAATTGTTTCTCTTTACATTAAATAATTGTACCAGTTATATTTCTTTGTAATCATTAAAAATGTACTATGGTATTCCCCTTCTTATTTAAAGGGGACCCTTGTCACTTTTTGACACATATGATATACCATACAAGAACAAGAACATTCTCTGCTCTCTAACAAAAATATTCTCAACAATTGTCTTATTAATGTAACGACCCGACCGGTCATTTTGAGCTCTAGCGCGTCGTTCAGCGGTTTGAAGTCGTGAGCAGCTCCATTTCAGGTATTATGACTTGTAGGTGTGGTCGGAATTTATTTTTGGAAAGTTTAGAGTTGATTTGGAAAGAAAATTCTCATTTTAGAAGCCTTAAGTTGGAAGAATCAACTAAGATTGGAATTTTGAGTAAACGGCCTCCGAATCAGAATTTGAAGGTTCTTGTAGGTTCGTATGATGTTTCAGACATGGGCGTATGTCCGGATCAGGTTTTGGATAACCCGGGAGCGTTTCGGCGTATATTGTAGAAGTCAGTATTTTGAAGAAAATTTCCAAAGTTTGGCTTGAAGCGCATTTTAGTGATGTTCTGTTTGGGATTCCGAGTTTGGGAATAGCTTCGTATGGTGATTTTGGAGTTGGGAGGGCGATCGGAAGTTAATTTGGATGTCCATAGGTCATTTTGAAGTCATTTGGCTAAAGATAAAAATTTGAAAGTTTTTGAGAAATTCGAACGGAAGTGGAAGTTTTGATATCGAGGTCGGAATGCAATTCTAGAAGTTGGAGCAGGTCTGTAATGTCGAATATGACTTGTGTGCAAAATTTGGAGTCAATCAGACGTGAATTGATAGGTTTCGGCATCGGATGTGGAAGTTTGTAATTTCAAGTTCATAAAGTTGGGATTTGGGTGCGATTCGTGGTTTCGATGTTGTTTGATGTGATTTGAGGCCTCGAGCATGTCTGCATTATGTCTTGGAACAAGTTGGTATAATTGGACGGCGTACCGGGGGCCTCAGGTGTATTCCGGGTGGTTAAAGGATCAAGTTTGGGAGTTTGAAGAAGGCTGAGGTTGTTGTCATCTAGTGTGACCGCACCTGCGAGAATTTGGCCGCAGGTACGGAGCCGCATGTGCGGCTATGGCACCGCAGGTGCGAAGGATGGATGGTTTGGCTGGGAGCGCAGGTGCGATGGCATTTCCACTCCTACGAAGACACAGATGCGGACAATGGGGTGCAGGTGTGATTTTGGGCTACAGTTGAGGCAGCCGTAGGTGCGGGAGATTGGTCGCACCTGCGGGAGCGCAGGTGCGGCAGTAGGACCGTAGGTGCGGGATCGAGGCTGGGCAGAATGTTCTTAAACCGTGAATTGTTGGCCATTTCTTCATTTCTTCTTTGGCTTAAGCGATCTTGGAAGGCTTCAAAGAGAGGATTTCTTCATGCAATGTCAAGGTAAGTAACTCCTTCATGCTTCTAAGTTAAATACAAGATTATATGCATGGATTAGGCATGGGAACTGATTGGAAATTTTGAAAATCTTAAAGAAATCTAAAAATGGTAATTTGGATCTTTAGCCACGAATTTGAGCATGGAATTTAGAGTAAATCATATAATTGAACTAGTAAAGCTATGGGTAGAATTTATCTTCGAGAAATTTCGGATTCCGGGCATGTGGGCCCGAGGGCATTTTGGTCATTTCACTAAGTGGGGTTGGGAAATTATATAATTTGGAATTGTTGTAAATATTAGATTATATTTTCATTGGTTTGTCGTTGTTTAGATAGTTTTGGACATTGTGCCTCTGTTGGTGTCGTCGGAAGGGCTTGGAAGCCGGTTATGGAATTTCGGAGCGAGGTAAGTCTCCTTTCTAACTTTGTGATGGGGAATTGTCCCCCTAGGTGAATTAATTAAGTATATGCTATTATCTTCGGGGGCTACGTATGCACGAGGTGACGGGAGTTCGTGCGTAGCTACTACTATGCCATGTCCGAATAGTCTAAGACCCACTAGCATGTCTTACGTGTTGTACATGTAATCCTGCCTGTAATACTAAACTGCTAATATAATTGAAATCGTAAATGAATATCTAAAAGAAGACTAGAGTGCATTTTGTTAATCATCTAAAAAGGGGATTGATTGCTTCGTGAGTAACTGTGTACCGGATAGGGATATATTATGAAAATATCATTAAACTTGGAAAATGAGTTTCAAAACAAAGATTTAAGAGCTATATTTCATGTCCCTTTAAAAAGAATTTTACCATTTTCCTGAGAAAAAAACTGCTTTCTTGATAAAATGGGGACTTATTGTATGGACATGTGTAACTTCGGGTGCCTGAGTCGCATGTATGATTCGCGAGCAGGATGACCCTGTATTTGTGTGTATTCATATGAGCACCTGAGTCGCAGGTATGATTCGCGAGCAGGCTAGCCTTATTATTTTATGTATAACCGCGTCGCATGATCGATTCGTGAGCGGGGCAGATAGATGCATCTATGGTTTGGGACGTTCGATCCTCGGTAGTGCACATTTTATGTTTATGTTGGTTCGGGCCGTCGACCCTCGGCATTGCTTGCACATGATATTTACAGAGTATTTGCTGTGATTTATACATGTTTATCGGCCTAAGGAAGTTTTAATGTCCAGTTGTGAGGAAGGAGAATTTATGTGTAGAATGTGAAATAAGTCTGATATTTCTTATCCCAGATTATGATTTAAATTATCAACTGAAATGACGAAGACTTAAAGTGTTAAATGTGGAAGGAGTTGATATTATTTATTCCTGAATTTTAATAAACTGTCTATGACATTCATGCTTAGTGTCTCACTTGAATATACTAAATTGACCTTTAGCAAGTGTCTAATTTGACCTCTCGTCACTACCTCTCTGAGGTTAGGCGGAAGACTTACTAAGTACACGTTGTTTTTGTACTCATGCTACACTTGCTGTGCATTTTATTGCACAGGTACTTTCATAGCGATGTGGAGGATTGGAGACTTAGGCGAGCTGCATCATCCGGAGGCGATCCGCAGCTGACAGAGTCTCCCTCATACTGTATTACATTATTTTAAATTTCTTTGTCCACTTGTATTTCGGACAAGCTTTGTAGAAATTGTAAAATTCTTAGAAATTGCTCATGTACTTGTGACACCGGGTTTTGGGATGTGTTGGGATATATTTGTTAAAATAGGACTATTTAAACCATTTTATTTACTTAACAGATTTTATTTAGTAATATGTAATAAAGTGAAAGGAAATGTTTTTTCATAAATGCTAAAATCGGAAATCTATTTCAATTAATTAAAGATTGGCTTGCCTGACAATGATGTCCGACGCCATCACGACCTTATGGATTTTGGGTCGTGACATCATGGTGTGAGAGCACTAGGTTCCCTTAGGTGTCACGAGTCATAAGCAAGTCCAGTAGAGTCTTGCAGATCAGTACGGAGACATCTGTACATATCTTCGAGAGGCTACAAGGCTGTTAGGAGTACTTCCCTTCTTGATTCCTCATCGTTCGATTTGATTCCCTTAAAGGCTTATGCCTAAGTTTTTTCCTACTCAATCTTACGCGTTGCGAAGCGCTTGCTATGAATCAGGAATTTGAGGAATTGAAATAGTGCTACGGATGTAATTCGAGATGTTTCCATGTGTAACTGGTTGGGACTGTTGTTATAGCCCTGTAAAAGAATAATATGTTGTTTCTGATCAGTAGTTGTGTTTCTAAGAGCCTTAAGGCTATGATCAGGTAGTGATGATGCTTACGATTGGTTATCGCGCGATGTCGATATGATGATAGAATGATTTCCTGTATGTTGGGGTGATGTATGGTTTGAAGGGAGGTCTTCTCAGAGTGTGATTTTGAGATTTCGGTATTTTATGTTTCGGCAGAGGAAAGGCAATTGGGTTATGAATGGTCCGGTTAGGGTTGATAAAGTAGTAAGACTTGGTGTCTTCAAGTGTGGTGGGATATGCACCTGTGACGTGGAGTTACTGTCGTTGATCGAATGGAATGTGTTAAGTTTGTCGGTGCTATAGTTTCTTCGATTGCGTGGGGTCAGAGTATTGGGAAGATGTATTGAAAAATGCGGTTGGCAGAGAATAGTCCTAAATTGAGGCTAGGCGGTGGTTCCATTTCTAGGAGGCCCGGTGTAAGAAGCGGAAGTCGAGCAGTCGCAAAGTGGGGGAGCGGCAACATAACTTGGAATTTGGAGATATTGTCACGCATTTAATGGATGTCCATGAGGAGCGGACGGACTAGTAAAGTTGGTAAATGAAGCAGTGCGTAGGATGGGGTATTGAAGTCGCAGAGAGCGTGCATTTCGGCGTTGTTGGAAGGTGTCCGCGGGTGATTTCCACAAGTGGGTTATCTTCTGTGAATAGGTTAGCGGTGGCATGGTTGGAAATCTTTGTGAGGGGTTCTAGTGGCTATTCGGTAGGAGGCAAAATGTGTGAATGATGCTAGAGAATTTGAGTATTTAGGGAGTGCTAGCAAGAGAATTTGGAAGAATTGGACGGATTGGTTGAGCAAGATCATGTTATCAAAGGATAAAGGATCTCGGTAGGGTCTAGAGTGGTGCAAGGAGTAGTTTCGGGCTAAGTGGGGGAGTCCCACCATCTGTAGTTGGGTTGCAGGATCGTGTTATCATAGGGTTGGGGATTGTCAGTGTGTTGGCAAGTTATTTCAGCTAAGGGAAAGGAGTAAAACGGTGATTGTGCGTGGGATTTGATGAATATGTGCAAAAGTTGGTCCTACTAGACCATGGTTAGGTTTTGGGAGATTCAGAATTTATGCTTAAGGCATAGGCGAGTTGTAAGGGTAGTGACTTAGTCATGTGCTTCATTGAGAAGGTGCGCATGTGCTAGAAGAGCCTTGGAGTTGATTGTATTCGGGGCAAGTCAGAGTGGGTGATTCTTGATAGTGGTCCTAATGAATTTGAAGGCTAAGAATGTGGTGTTTAAGGGTTTCAGGCAGCAGTATGATTAAGAATCGAGCTTTTGCAGCGTAATTTCTGAGAAAGGGAAAATGGTTGGGGTGTTCTATGTTATTTTCAGCGTGCAGGATAGTATCAGGGAAGGACAGAAAATGAACTACGTATTGTAGAAAGACTATTAGGAGGGTATGAGACGGGTTGCGGGATTTAGGCAGCATAGTCTCGTGAATCAAGGTTACTCGGGATGAGTGAGGGTTGAGTTTGCTATGATTTGAAGGAAGATGATATTATTCCTGAGGCAATTGAAGATGATTAAAAGAAGATAGATTAATTAGCCATGGTTGAAATGGCACATTTACGTCAGTGATCAGTTCCTTCGATGTGATTAAGTTATGCATGTGGTTTGTGCCGGTGTGTGCGGGGCTTGTCGGCCATCGTAATGGATTTCATGTGGGAGCATTTGAGTGATATGGCCTGTCAGGTGTAGGTGGACCCCGAAAGGGTTATGGTGGTATAGACTACTACTTAAAGATTTGCATGTTGGGTGATTGGGGGAATTCACTCGTGTTTTGAGATAGTACTCGTGAATTGAGTTAAGTAAAAGGTTTCTATATGATAAAGTATTCACCCTATTAGTAGTTCAGAAGTTATGATGGAATTCTTGCGCTACCTCATATTGGCATGTTAGGTACGGTAAGTAGTATGTAACTGGGAGTAATTATCAAGATTGTGGTTCGGTGTTAATAAGGATGTCATGAGCTTGGAAGAGCAAGAAAAAGTGATTTGAAAGTTCAGTGTAAGATGGTGTTATCTTCAGTGTCACCTGAGATTGATATTCGGTGGAAGAGGCTTTTTACCCTGGTTATGGGTTCTTAATTTGTCTTACAACGTAGTATGGTCAGTGGTGAATGTGCAGACTTGTTGCCTTGTGTGGAAGGTCGTGGAAGCATGACTACGAAAAGATTGTATAAAGTGTGACATGTAGTCCCTTGATGGATTGAAGATTTGGACTGATTTTAAAGAAGTGCAATATTGCTTAATTGAGAATTTATGGCGGGAAGGCGTTCAGTTCATTTGGTTGTGGATTGTGGGGTGTTTGTCCCGGATATGATGGTTGTTCTTGCGTATTATGAGAGAAATTGGGTTAATATGGACCCAGGTAAAAGCTATTAGCTTAGTTGGTGCGAGCAAGGTAGACTCGATGTTTGTGGATGGACTTAAATATGATTTATGGGCTCCGTATGAGCCAGGCATGTTCATTTCAGTAGGGAGCTTTTTCATGGGAAGGTATTAGAACAGCGGGTATTGTTCCGTCTTCGTCAAATTCATGCGATAATGTGATTTGTGCCGTATGAGTTGTGAAACGGCTTGCTAATTTCCTATGTGTTAAGGTCCCGCGTAGTGGGGATGTTATGTGAGCAGGATAGCTCTTGAGACCCAGAGTGTATATATATATATCGCACCTCAGTTATGCTTAATTTATGTAGCCTATGGCGTTATCAGTCTCCCCAGGATGGTATTGTGCACTTAGCGTGCTTGTGACCGATGTTCGATATTTGTGGTAGTGAGCGATTTAGCTCGGTGTGTGTCTTCTTACGTGAATTTTATGTTAGTTGGATCGGGTTGGCACGCCGCTACGGTTATGTTATTTGGATCGGGTGGCACGCCGCCACGGTTATGTTATTTGGATCGGGTGGCACGCCGCCACAGGTATGTTATTGGGATCGGGTGGCACGCCGCCACGGGTATGTTATTTGGATCGGGTTGCATGCCGCAACAGTGTGATGATGAGTAAGGTTCCTATATTTATTTTCTTATGTTTTACTTCCTATTCTCTGAGAAAAGTTCATATTAGTTGCGTGAGTTGAATAGTCCCTTCCTGAGTCGTTTCTTATTAACATGCTCGAGTTATGGCCTATTGGTGCGATGTCGTATCATGTGAGGTTGTTGGTCATGTTTGGGGTGATTTGTTGTCTAAGCAGTTCATACTGGTGAGACGAGATTATCGGATCAGGGATCGGTGCGATAAGGTTCTGTGAAGTGTATATTAAAGAACAAATACCATTATTCAGGTTCATAATGAAGTAATGATTTTAGTCAAGATGGGGTATTCAATGATTTGTTAACTCCATAGTTGGTTATGAGTTTCTACCCGTCTCCTCCGTTGTGGTGGTATCGCCAGCATTATAGCGGGATGTATATATATGTCATGAGGTGTCTTGGGAGCATCAGATTCATGGAATTTTTGGCTATTAAGGTTCAGGGGACGTCATTGTGGTTAGATAATGAATTTTGCGGTGCATGGTGCTAATTCAGCAAAGGTGTGCGGTCATGTTCTGGTATATCGTGTGGTAGTTGATACGGTGTTTATGTATTTGAACTAGGCCTGGTAGAGAATTTCAAGTGTTAGAACTAGGTTCCGAGCTTATTATATAGATAAAAGGAGAAATCTTCATATTTGATCAAGCTAATATACTCAAGTGGGTTGTGGTAGCATGGGTAGGTGCTCGAGGTGTTAAAAAGTGATTTCAGATAACTCCAGAGTTGTTCTTAGCACGTTCGAGGACGAACGTCTGTTTAAGTGGGGGAGAATGTAACGAATTGACCGGTCGTTTTGAGCTCTAGCGTGTCGTTCAGCGGTTTGAAGTCGTGAGCAGCTCCATTTCAGGTATTATGACTTGTAGGTGTGGTCGGAATTGAATTTCGGAAAGTTTAGAGTTGATTTGGAAAGAAAATTCTTATTTTAGAAGCCTTAAGTTGGAAGAATCAACTAAGATTGGAATTTTGAGTAAACGACCTCCCAATCAGAATTTGAAGGTTCCTGCAGGTTCGTATGATGATTTCGGACTTGGGTGTATGTCCGGATAGGGTTTTGGATAACCCGGGAGCATTTCGGCGTATATTGTGGAAGTTAGTATTTTGAAAAAAAATTCCTAAGTTTGGCTTGAAGCGCATTTCAGTGATGTTGATGTCCGTTTGGGATTCTGAGTCTGGGAATAGCTTCGTATGGTATTTTGGAGTTGGGAGCGCGATCGGAAGTGAATTTGGATGTCTGTATGTCATTTTGAAGTCATTTGGCTAAAGATAGAAATTTGAAGGTTTTTGAGAAATCCGACCGGAAGTGGAAGTTTTGATATCGAGGTCGGAATGCGATTCCGGAAGTTGGAGCAGGTCCGTAATGTCGAATATGACTTGTGTGCAAAATTGGAGTCAATCGGACGTGATTTGATAGGTTTCGGCATCAGATGTGGAAGTATGGATTTTCAAGTTCATAAAGTTGGGATTTGGGTGCGATTCGTGGTTTCGATGTTGTTTGATGTGATTTGAGGCCTCGAGCAAGTCCGCATTATGTTTTGGAACAGGTTGGTATAATTGGACGGGGTCCCGGGGGGCCTCGGGTGGATTCCGGGTGGTTAAAGGATCAAGTTTGGGAGTTTGAAGAAGGCTGAGGTTGTTGTCATCTAGTGTGACCGCACCTGCGAGGATTTGGCCACAGGTGCGGCTATGGCACCGCAGGTGCGAAGGATGGATAGTCTGGTTGGGAGCGCAGGTGCGATGGCATTTCCGCACCTACGAAGATGCAGATGCGGACAGTGGGGCGCATGTGTGATTTTTGGTTGGAGTTGAGGCAGCCGCAGGTGCGGGAGATTGGTCGCACCTGCGGGAGCGCTGATGCAGAGGTAGGACCGCAGGTGCGGAATCGAGGCTGGGCAGAATGTTTTTAAACCGTGAATTGTTAGCCATTTCTTCATTTCTTCTTTGGCTTAGGCGATCTTGGAAGGCTTCAAAGAGAGGATTTCTTCATGCAATGTCAAGATAAGTAACTCCTTCATGCTTCTAAGTTAAATACAAGATTATATGCATGGATTAGGCATGGGAATTGATTGGAAATTTGGAAAATCTTAAAGAAATCTAGAAATGGTAATTTGGATTTTTAGCCACGAATTTGAGCATGGAATTTAGAGTAAATCATATAATTGAACTAGTAAAGATATGGGTAGAATTTTTCTTCGAGAAATTTCGGATTCTGGGCAAGTGGGCCTGAGGGCATTTTGGTAATTTCTCTAAGCGAGGTTGGGAAATTATATAATTTGGAATTATTTTAAATATTAGAGTATATTTTTATTGGTTTGTCATTGTTTGGATAGTTTTGGGGCGTTGTGCGTCCGTTAGAGTCGTCGGAAGGGCATGGATGTCAGTTATGGAATTTCGGAGCGAGGTAAGTCTCCTTTTTAACTTTGTGAGGGGGAATTGTCCCCCTAGGTGAATTAATTAAGTATATGCTATTATCTTTGATGGATACGTACACACGAGGTGATGGGATTCCGTGCGTAGCTACTACTATGCCATGTACGGGTAGTCTAGGACCCACTAGCATGCCTTACGTGTTGTACTTGTAATCCTGCCTATAATACTAAACTGCTAATATAATCAAAATCGTAAATGAATATCTAAAAGAATACTAGAGTTCATTTTGTTAATCATCTAAAAAGGGGATTGATTCCTTCGTGAGTAATTATGTACCAGATAAGGTTATATTATGGAAATATCATTAAAATTGGCAAATGAGTTTCAAAACAAAGATTTAATAGCTATATTTCATGTCCCTTTAAAAAGAATTTTACCACTTTCCTGAGAAAAAAACTGATTTCTTGATAAAATGGTGACTTATTGTGTGGACATGTGTAATTTCGGGTGCCTGAGTCGCATGTATGATTCGCGAGCAGGATGAACATGTATTTGTGTATATTCATATGAGCACCTGAGTCGCAGGTATGATTTGCGAGCAGGCTAGCCTTATTATTTTATCTATAACCGCATCGCATGATCGATTCGCGAGCGGGGCAGATAGATGCATCTATGGTTCGGGTCATTCGACCCTCGGCAGTGCACAATTTATGCTTATGTTTGTTTGGGTCGTCGACCCTCGGCATTGCTTGCGCATGATATTTACTGCGTATTTGCTGTGATTTATACATGTCTATCGGCCTAAGGAAGTTTTAATGGCCAGTTGTGAGGAAGGAGAATTTATGTGTAGAATGTGAAATAAGTCTGATGTTTCTTATCCCGGATTATGATTTTTCAAATGAAATGACGAAGACTTAAAGTGTTAAATGTGGAAGGAGTTGATATTATTTATTCCTGAATTTTAATAAATTGTCTACGACATTCATGCTTAGTGCCTCACTTGAATATACTAAATTGACCTTTAGCAAGTGTCTAATTTGACCTCTCGTCACTACCTCTCTGAGGTTAGGCGGGCGACTTACTGAGTACACATTATTTTTGTACTCATGCTACACTTCCTGTGCATTTTATTGCACAGGTACTTTCATAGTGATGTGGAGGATTGTATACTTAGGCGAGCTGCATCATCCGGAGGCGATCCGCAGCTGACAGAGTCTCCCCCATACTGTATTACATTATTTTAAATTTCTTTGTCCACTTGTATTTTGGACAAGCTTTGTAGAAATTGTAAAATTCTTAGAAATTGCTCATGTACTTGTGACATCGGGTTTTGGGATGTGTTGGGATATATTTGTTAAACTAGGACTATTTAAACCATTGTATTTACTTAACAGATTTTATTTAGTAATATGTAATAAAGTGAAAGGAAATATTTTTTCATAAATGCTAAAACCGAAAATCTATTTCAATTAATTAAAGATTGGCTTGCCTGACAATGATGTCCGACTTCGATACCTGGTTTGTGCAATCTAGTTCTTTTCGCACTTATTTCATTTTTTCGCTTCATACTCAACATCTACTGTCTAAACAACCGGTATTAAAATAGATCACATATTTTTAGAACCACATAATCAAATATAATTGTAATTACCATTTTCAAGGTAAACAGGGTTGAGGATAGAGATACTCTAGCTGAACTTATTGTACTTGATATGATTTAATTTGACATGCTGATGGGAATGGATTTGTTATCTTCTTGCTATGCTATCGTTCATTGTCATGCAAAGACAGTCAAGCTTGAGATACCAAACGAACACAGTTTTGTTTTAAAAAGGGATAAGGTTCTAGAGAATTGCAAAGTTTTATCTTTTATGAAGGCTCAACGACTGCTGAAGAAAGATTACTTGGGTCTCATAGCTATTGTAAATGACACAAGAACGGAAACAGTTAGTATATGAAATGTACGAGTAGTGAGAGAATTTTCTAATGTATTTCCTGAGGATTTACCAAGATTGCCTCCAGTACAAGAAACAGATTTTGGTATTGATTTTCCACCTGACACAACCCAAATCAATACCGCCATATCTGATGGCACCAGCAGAGTCGAAGGAGCTAAAACAACAACTGCAGGATTTGTTAGATACGGGTTTTATCAGACCGAGTATATCTCCATGGGGTGCACCAGTACTGTTCGTAAAGAAGAAAGACGGATCCCTGAGAATGTGCATTGACTACAGGTAGTTGAACAAGATAACAATACGCAATAAATATCATTTACCTTGTTGACATCCAATTTTGTCCCTCCTTTCTTTCAATTGATTTTCTTGAGCTTTTAAGCTACTAATAATTTAAATACCTTTTTTTTGTTACTACTATTATTATTAGTATTTACGTTAATATTAATTTTGTATTGGCATTTTTTTTATTAGTATTATTATCATTTTATCATGAAAATGTTACTATTATCAATTCTATTATTATTATTATTATTATTATTATTATTATTATTATTATTATTATTATTATTATTATTATTATTATTATTATTATTATCATTATCATTATTACTACTACTACTAGTACCATTACTACCATCACCACTACTATTGTTGCTAAATAATAAAATTATTAGTATTATCATTATTATTGTTAATCACTTAATATTATTATTGCTACTACTCTGTTATTGTATAGAAGAATTAACTCAAATAGACGTTCACCTGATTTCTTAAACTAAAAATAGCCGATGGATGTATAATATATGTGTAATTTATGTATAACATATGCATAACTGTGTATAAATAATATATAATCTATGTATACCGGCTAAAAAAAGTAAACATTGAATCTGACTGGCTATTTGTGTAACAATCCCTATTGTATAATGTATTTTTAAAAAGTAAATATTTGAACCAACTTAAAAGTTTAGAAGAAATATAAGAAGAAAGGAGTCCAAATAGCCCAACAATTTCGGTCTTGTAGCCATTTTTTTTTTGTAACAGCCCAAAAGTCTTGCATTTTAGCCATTTCAAATCAGCCCATCAGATACAGCCCAATTATTTTTAGCCCAGGTATTCTGTCTTCTTTCCCCCAAAAATAAACGTTGCTCCTCTCTCTGCCTCTCTATTTGATTTCAAAGCCATTTTTGGCCCCAATCAGAAGCTGCATGGCCATTTCGAGCTAAACTCTAAATCAAATCGCTAAGGAATCTCAGACGTGACCTCCTTTTTTCGAGCAAGTAGGACAGGCCAACAGAAAATAGTCAAGCCAAGTCTTAACTCTTTTTTTGTAAAATAGCAAGGACGAATCTCTGCCGCTCTGAAGCAAGCAAAGGATTTGGTCAAATTTTCTTCAAAAGAATCCAAAACTCTCCTCCCAACAATGGCGAGATTGTGCTCCATGGGTAAGATTTACCTTTGGCTATCAAAATTTCTTTTTCCTTTGTGGCCATTTTCATACTTTTAATTCTCAAATGGATATATTCAGAAGATTTACCCGTGACACCCCTAGAATAATTTTGAATTTCAAACTCAATCTCTAACCCTAGACCTTTCCCCTGTAAATACTACTGTTTTCTACAAGTGAGAACTTCAAGTCGAATAGGTTCGAGATTCTACGCCTTAGTTCACTGCCCTAAAAGAGGTAAAATCCGACCTTTCTCTTAGTTTCCGCTTAAAAACTCTGTGTTTACTTGGCAAATAAAGTTTTTGTTCTGTTGAAGACTTGCATGTGATCTGTCTTTACGATATAATATTCCCTGGCTGAGTTGTTCAATTGTGAATTAATAGTTATATATCACCCTTTTATCATATTGAAATATCAAAACAGTAAAGACTTGTGCCAGATGATAAGAATAACAAATTTGGTGATTTCTTTATAAAGGAGCAACATGGTCTTTACTCTTCAATGAATACCCAACTGGATTATATTAAACCGTGTTGTTAGTTTATAGTGTTGAGTTAATAACAAACTTGTACTTGGCTGAAGTTCTAATATAAATATTGTATCAGAAATCATAATTTTGGCACTTCCTTAATCATGTGGAGATCTGTTTCCAAAAATGTTTTTTTTTTGGTTTATTATAGTCTAGAAATCAATCCTGGTGCTCCTTTAAAGACTTTTCCCTTAAATACCTTTGCAGTTTTGGATATGATAATAAGCTGTATTAGAAGCCATGACTCAACTTCCTCTTTCCATTTTTTGATGTCACATGAGAAAGTAATTTGGTTTGATTAGTTTGAATGTTTTGTATCTTATACTAAATATTTGTCTCCCTTCTTGTAAATAAATATTTTAAAAACCTGTATACCTCTAGGTACTGTTTGATATTTCGGAAAGAAATCATGTTCTTATACTTTTGACTAAATCTGAACGTGAAAATCAGTCTGAAAGACCATGCTTTCATGTTTATCAGTATGCTTTGAGTTTCGTTTGCCTTAGAAACCATGACTATACGCTATAAATGAATGATTCCATGTCTTTAAAGTTTGTTAAGAGTCACAGTTAGTTTTATACCTTTATGTATAACGCCTATAGAATCTAAATGCCTCATTGAAGGGATTTTAGCTAACAGAATCTTATTTAAGTAAGAAAAGTGTCACTACGTAGTTTATCACTACATACTTTGTTCAATAGGATTTCTTCTTGTTAACTGAAAATTGATTCTAAGGGAGCATGGTGCAAGTTTTTATGTGCTCGCTAATGGTACTAATTTTAAGGATAACATTGTCTAACTCACCGAAATCGTGCCTATAACTGATCTTGTTTTGTTAAAATTATTACTATGTTAGTGAAAATACGCATTGTATTAAGGGCATAACAAGAATTTCCGTCAAGTACGTAACTGTTGTCCATGTTAATTTGGTACATTCAGATCCACTGATGTAGAGTTAATATTTTACCAGAAACCGTACTTAATGTGATGCTGACTTCAAATAATCTGCTGCGTGGCCCAAACAAATATTACCTTAGTCTGTAAACCCATTCATTCAATGTATTTAGGATATGTTTTGTCCTAGCTGCATTACCTGTTAAGAAGTATGAATAATGATCTAAGAGTAGAAACCATGGGTTAGATCCTTAAGAATTAGACAACCACATTATGAGAAATTCTGTTGCCAATCTGTAAGCCTTCAGTATGTTAAAGTGTATCCATTGTTTGGAAAATCTCTTAATAGATTATCCAATAGTTTCTCCTTGCTTGCTTCACGTGGCTTATTTGCTTTTTTAAAGTGTAGAAGTACACCTTGTGGTTTCTTTTTATAAAATAAAAAAAAATATATGAAAATCGTAGATGTTTAGCTTCAAGTATAGAATTGCTGCTTAACAATCCATTTACATCAGTAAGTGCCGGGCTTCTTACATTCTGGTTGGACATTTGGAAATATCTGCTTATGTTCATAAATCATGTGACTTCCTGCTTTGATTACTTTCTGTGTTCATAAACTATAAGAATTAGATTTCCGTTCTCTTTAACTTCCTATTTTCTTTTCTTCTCTATTTGCATGTACACCTTGGAGCAATTTTGAGTCTCAGTACGAGACTCGTTGCCGCCATGATGTCACCACCGCTGCATTCCCGCTGCCATGTTTCCTCTTTTGCAGACCTAATTATTCATGTTGGATAGAGACAAGAAAATGCAAAAGTTAATTTTAGCCTCCCTAATAGGGGATGAATTATCACTGTTATTTTGCTTCCGTTTCTATTAACTGCATTCTTATTACGTATATTTTATTTACTATATTCTTGGTTAGTTCTTGCATGAACATGTAAGGGTAATGGATATAGTTAAAAATCAAACTAGTAATTCTACTAACACCTAATTATCTAGCAGTGCTTATGAAACCAGTTAAATTGAATAACAATTGAGTCAATATGGATTTGTCACGACCCGAATTTCTCACCGTCCAGATTGTGATGGCACCTAACATTGAACCCGCTAGGCAAGCTAAGGTTACCGGTTATTCTACATTATCTCTTTATTTTTTTCTTAGCAATTAGTTGGTGACATACAAGATCGGCGAAAATAAAAGTATGGAAGAAATATAATCTAACAACTTAATTAAATATTAACACAAAATTCATAATAACAACTCCCACAACATGGTGTCACAATTTCACGGACTATCTACGAATACTACAAATAAGGGGTTTGAACAAAAGTAAATACATATGTTTCTGGAATATCTAGAACAGAATATAAAATGAAGTAGAAGGGGACGTCAAAGCCTGCGGATGCCTGCAGGGCTACCTCGAGGTCTCCACTGGACTGAAGGCAGCAACCTCGATCTATGATCTGTAGGGTCCTACACTAGGATCTGCACAAAAGTACAGAGTGTAGCATCAGTACAACTGACACCATGTACTGAGTAAGTTTCGAGCATAACCTCGGCGAAGTAGTGACGAGGCTAGGACACGACAACCAAAGTCAACTTGTGCAGTTTAACAATATACGGAGAAAAATAATACAACAAGAAATAGACAATAAGCATAAGGGAAAAAGGGGAGCATGCTTAGGGGAGGAAATATCAAATAATGGAAGTAACAAGGTAAGACACAATTTAGATATCAATTTAAGCAACGGAATAGTAATACGAAAACAAGTGCAGGGCATCACCCTTCGTGCTTTACTCTCGTCCTCACCATCGGAATCAATATATTCATCACGACAACGTCCTTCGTGCTTTTACCTCACAATATCATGGCACGACATTTTCTTCGTGCATTATCTCTCATATCATGGCACGGCATCACCCTTCGTGCTTTTACAAATCACAATATTGACACGGCATCACCTTTCGTGCATTAACATTCATTCAAAATATCACGCACGGCATCACCCTTCGTGCTTTTACACTCGTCGTTGCCCAAACACATCAAATGATATCAATAGCTATATCCACTCTCACTTAGTGCATAACTTCACACAAAAATCTTCGACTGAAACTAATACTCAACACTATCAAGGAAATTCCACCAATATGGATAGCAATAAAGTGAAACTCAAGTATTACTTAACGAAAAAAGAACATAGATCACAATATTCGACTCACGGGCATGCTCGACACCAACGTATAAGTACGCGTCACCTCACCTATACGTTGAACATGATACTTACACACACCAAATAGGACACAACACCTATTCCCTTAAGTTAAGGTTAAGCCAAACACTTACCTCAAATTCCACGACCAACTCAAGCCTCAATTACCGATTTCCCTTTTGAATTTGAACTCCAATCCACTTGTATCTAGATATATTCAAGTCAATAACATCAATAAATGCTAAATAATTCAGTCACAAGGCTTAATTATAGGTTTTCCATCAATCTTCCCAAAAAGTCAAAAATCGACCCCAGGCCCACTTGGTCAAAACACGAGGTTCTGGCCAAAACTCGATCACCCATTCACCCACCAGCTCGAATATATAATTAGTTTCGAAATCCGACCCCAAAACGAGGTCTAAATCTTAATTATTAAAAAAGCCCTAACTCTACCCAAATCCCCCATTTTCTACCCTTAAGAACATGATTTAGGCCTAGAAATCTAATTGGTGTTAATGGAAATTGAAGAAAACGAGTCTAAGAACACATACCTATGGTTTGTGGTGAAATTCCTCTTCAAAAATCGCCCAAGTTTGAGTTTTAATGAAAGAGTTATGAAATGTTGAAGAAAACCCGTGTTTGCTACTGTTTTAAGAAGACTGGACACTTACTCTATACATTCGTGAGCCTTGGCCGCGTTCGCATAGGCTTAATCCCCCAGGCCTACGCATTCTCGGACCAGAGGCCGCGTTCGCACAACGTTATAGGCTACCCAGCCCCAGGCCCCCCCTCCCCCTATACTCTATGCATTCGCGACTACATGTGTGTGTTAGTGTAGAGTAACTTTCCTATGCTCCGCGTTTGCACCCTGTACTATGCGTTCGTACAGTGTTACCTAGCCCCCTTCCCCGCATGTGCATTGTATTCGCATGGATACCCATGCGTTCGCGTAGGGTAAATTTCCTGGACACCAGCAACAGCCACAAGACACCAAATTTTCTAAGTAAAAATCACCCCGACGCCTATCTGAAACTCACCCGAGCCCTCGGGGCTCCAAACCAAAAATGTACACAACCTCAAAACGATTATCCAATAGTTTCTCCTTGCTTACTTCACGTGGATTATTTTCTTCTTTAGAGTGTAGAAGTACACCTTGTGGTTTCTTTTTATAAAAAAAAACATATGAAAATTGTAGATGTTTAGCTTCAAGTATAGAATTGCTGCTTAACAATCCATTTACATCAGTAAGTGCCGGGCTTCTTCAATTCTGGTTGGACATTTGGAAATATCTGCTTATGTTCATAAATCATGTGACTTCCTACTTTGATTACTTTCTGTGTTCATAAACTATAAGAATTAGATTTCCGTTCTCTTTAAATTCCTATTTTCTTTTCTTCTCTATTTGCATGTACACTTTGAAGCAATTTTGAGTCTCAGTACGAGACTGGTTGCCGCCATGATGTCAATATGGATTTGTCACGACCCAAATTTTCCACCGTCCGGATCGTGATGGCGCCTTACATTGAACGCGCTAGGCAAGCCAACGTTACCGGTTATTCTACATTATCTCTTTATTTATATTTTTAGCAATTAGTTGGTGACATACAAGATCAGCAGAAATAAAAGTACGGAAGAAATATAATCTGACAACTTAATTAAATATTAACAAAAAATCTATAATAACAACTCCCAGAACTTGGTGTCACAATTTCACGGACTATCTACGAATACTACAAATAAGGGGTTTGAACAAAAGTAAATACATCTATTTGTGGAATATCTAGAACAGAATATAAAATGAAGTAGAAGGGGACGCCAAGGCCTGCGGACGCCTGCAGGGCTACCTCGGGGTCTCCATTAGACTGAAGGCAGCAACCTCGATCTATGGTCTGTGGGTCCTACACCAGGATCTGCACAAAAGTGCAGAGTGTAGCATCAGTAAAACCGACACCATGTACTGAGTAAGTGCCGAGACTAACCTCGACGAAATAGTGACGAGGCTAGGACACGACAACCAAAGTCAACATGTGCAGTATAACAATATACGGAGAAAAATAATACAACGAGAAATAGACAGTAAGCATAAGGGAAAAGGGGAACATGCTGAGGTGAGGAAATATCAAATAATGAAAGTAACAAGGTAAGGCACAATTTAGATATCAATTTAAGCAACGGAATAGTAGTACGAAAACAAGTGCGCGGCATCACCCTTCGTGCTTTTACTCTCGTTCTCACCATCGGAATCAATATATTCGTCACGGCATCACCCTTCGTGCTTTTACCTCACAATATCGTGGCACAACATTTTCCTTCGTGCATTATCTCTCATATCATGGCACGACATCACCCTTCGTGCATTTACAAATCACAATATTGGCACGGCATCACCATTCGTGCATTTACATTCACTCAAAATATCACGCACGGCATCACCCTTCGTGCTTTTACACTCTTCCTCTCCCAAACACATCAAATGATAGCAATCCAACAAGGAACAATATAACGAAATAAAAGGAAATAAACCATAACCTCCCGGCAAAGGAGTCAACAGTAGAATTAATACCATCCCGGCAAAGGAGTCAACAACTATATCCAATCTCACTTAGTGCATAACTTCACATAAAAATCTTCGACTGAAAATAATACTCAACACTATTCTTATCAAGGAAATTCCACCAATATGGATAACAATAAAGTGAAACTCAAGTATTACTTAACGAGAAAACAACATAGATCACAATATTCGACTCACGGGCATGCTTGATACCAACGTATAGGTACGCATCACCTCACCTATACGTTGAACATGATACTTACACACAGAAAATAGGACACAACACCTATTCCCTCGAGCTAAGGTTAAGCCAAACACTTACCTCAAATTCCACGACCAACTCAAGCCTCAATTACCGCTTTCCCTTTTGAATTCGACTCCAATCCACTTGTATCTAGACATATTCATCTCAATAACATCAATAAATGCTAAATAACTCAATCCCAAGGCTTAATTATAGATTTTCCATCATTCTTCCCAAAAAGTCAAAAATTGACCCCGGGCCCGCTTGGTCAAAACACGAGGTTCGGACCAAAACCCGATCATCCATTCACCCACGAGCCCGAATATATAATTAGTTCCGGAATCCGACCCAAAACGAGGTCTAAATCCCAATTATTCAAAAAAGCCCTAACTCTACCCAAATCCCCAATTTTCTACCCTTAAGAACATGATTTAGGCCTAGAAATATAATGGGCGTTAATGGAAATTGACGAAAACGAGTCTAAGAACACATAACAATGGTTTTGTGGTGAAATCCCTCTTCAAAAATCGCCCAAGTTCAAGTTTTAATGAAAGAGTTATGAAATGTTGAAGAAAACCCTTTTTTCTATTGTTTTAAGAAGACTGGACACTTACTCTATGCGTTCGCGAGCCTTGGCCGCGTTCGCATAGGATTAATCCCCCAGGCCTACGCGTCCGCGGACCAGAGGCCGCGTTCGCACAGCGTTATAGGCTACCCAACCCCAGGTACACCCCTATACTATATGCGTTCGCGACTACATAGGTGCGTTCGCGTAGAGTAACTTTCATATGCTCCGCGTTCGCACAGTGTTACCTAGCCCCCTTCCCCGCGTGTGCATTGCGTTCGCATGGATACCCATGCGTTCGCATAGGGTAAATTTTCTGGACACCAGCAACAGCCACAAGACACCAGATTTTCTAAGTAAAAATCACCCCGACGTCTATCCGAAACTCACCCGAGCCTTCGGGGCTCCAAACCAAACATGTACACAACCTCAAAAATATCCTACAGACTTACTCGTGCGATCAAATCGCCAAAATAACATCTTAAACAATGAATTGAGCATAGAATCAAAGAAACATCTCAAAACTTTCAAAGTTTCAAATTTTACAAATACGGGTCCGAATCACGTCAAACCGCCTCCGTTCCTTACCAAATTTTACAAATGTATCATAATTATCATATTGAACCTGTACCGGGCTCCAGAACAAAAATATGGGCCCGATACCATAAATTTCAAATATAACCAAATTTCCAAAAACTCTGATATTTTCAGTAAAATAATTTCTTTCAAAAATTCATTTCTCAGGCTTGGGACCTCGGAACTCGATTCTGGGCATAAGCCCAAGTCGCATATTTTCCTACGGACCCTCCGGGACCGCCAATCATGGGTCCGGGTCCGTTTACCCAAAATGTTGACCGAAGTCAACTTAAATTCAATTTTAAAGGCAAAACTAGCATTTTTCTCAGTTTTTCATATAAAAGCTTCTCGGTTATACGCCCGGGCTGTGCACACAAAACGAGGTGAGATAAAAGGAGGTTTTCAAGGCCTCGGAACACCGTTTTGACTTATAAAAAATGAGAGATGACTTTTTGGGTCATCACATTCTCCACATCTAAAACAACCGTTCGTCCCCGAACGGACATAGAAAAGTACCTGAATCCGGGAAAAGATGGGGATATCGGCTCCGCATATCGGACTCGGACTCCCAGGTAGCCACCTCGGCAGGCTAAGATCTCCACTCGACACAAACCGAAGGATAACTCTTCGATCTCAACTGACGAACCTGCCGGTCTAATATGGCTACCGGATCCTCCTCATATGTCAAATCCTTGTCCAATTGGACACTGCTGAAATCTAACACATGGGCTGGATCTCCGTGGTACTTCCTAAGCATAGATATATGAAATACTAGATGCACAACTTATAAGTTCGGTGGCAACGCAAGTCTATAAGCCACCTCTCCCACTCTATCAAGAATCTCAAATGGACCAATGAATCTAGGTCGTAGCTTGCCCTTCTTCCCAAATCTCATCACGCCCTTCATGGGCGATACCCGAAGCAATACCCGCTCCACAACCATGAATGCCAAATCACAAACTCTGCGGTCAGCATTACTCTTCTGCCTGGACTGAGTTGTACGAAGTCTATCCTGAATGATCTTAACCTTATCCAAGGCATCCTGCACTAACTCCGTACCCAACAACCGAGCCTCTCCCGGCTCAAACCACCCAACCGGCGACCGACACCGCCTACCATATAATGCCTCATAAGGAGCCATCTGAATGCTCGACTGATAGTTGTTGTTGTAGGAAAACTCAGCTAATGGAAAGAACTGATTCCAAGAGCCACCAAAGTCAATGACACAGGCTCGTAGCATATCCTCCAAAATCTGAATAGTACGCTCGGACTGTCCGTCCATCTGAGGATGAAATGTTGTGCTCAACTCAACTCTCATGCCGAACTCACGCTGAACTGCCCTCCAGAAATGCGAGGTAAACTGAGTACCTCGGTCGGAAATAATAGACACGGGCACACCATGAAGGCGAACAATCTCCCTAATGTAGATCTCTGCCAATCTCTCCGAAGAATAGGAAACTGCCACAGGAATGAAATGCGCTGACTTGGTCAGCCTATCCACAATTACCCATACTGCATCGAACTTCCTCTGGGTCCTTGGGAGTCCAAAAATGAAATCCATGGTGATACGCTCCCACTTCCACTCAGGAATCTCAATCTGTTGCATCAATCCGCCAGGTCTCTGATGCTCGTACTTTACCTACTGACAATTCAAGCACCGAGCTACATATGCTACAATATCCTTTTTCATCCTCCTCCACCAATAATGCTGCCGCAAATCCTGGTACATCTTTGCGGCGCCCGGATGAATAAAATACCGGGAACTATGGGCCTCCTCTAATATCAACTCACGAAGTCCATCCATATTGGGTACACAAATACGACCCTGCATCCGTAAAACTCCATCATCACCAAGTGTAACATGTTTGGCATCCCTGTGCCGGATCGTATCCCTGAGGACACAAAAATGAGGATCATCATACTGCCGGTCTCGAATACGATCAAATAATGAAGAACGAGCAACTGTATAAGCTAGAATACGGGCGGGCTCAAAAACATCTAATCTCATGAATCGATTGGCTAAAGCCTGTACTTTCAAAGCAAGCGGCCTCTCTCCGACTGGAATATAAGCAAGACTACCCATGCTGGCTGACTTCCTACTCAAAGCATCGGCCACCACATTGGCCTTCCCCAGATGATATAAGATAGTGATATCATAGTCCTTCAACAGCTCCAACCATCTCCTCTGCCTCAAATTTAACTCCTTCTGCTTGAACAAATATTGCAAACTCTTGTGATCCGTGAACACCTCACATGACACGCCATACAGATAGTGCCTCCAAATCTTCAGCGCGTGAACAATGGCTGCTAGCTCCAAATCATGAACTGGACAATTCTTCTCGTGGATGTTCAACGGACGCGAAGCATATGCAATAACCTTGCCTTCCTGCATCAACACTGCACCAAGTCCAACCCGAGATGCATACAATACACAGTATATGGCCCTGAACCTGTGGGAAAAACCAACATCGGTGCCGTGGTCAAGGCTGCCTTGAGCTTGTGAAAGCTCGCCTCACACTCATCTGACCACCTAAACTGGGCACCCTTCTGAGTCAAACTGGTCATCGGGGCTGCAATAGATGAAAAGCCTTCCATAAACCGACGATAGTAACCTGCTAAGCCCAAGAAACTCTGAATCTCTATAGCTGACGTGGGTCTAGACCAATCCTTGACTGCTGAAATCTTCTTGGGATCCACTTGGATACCCTCTGCTGATACAACGTGGCCCAGGAATGCAACTGAACTCAACCAGAACTCACACTTAGAAAACTTAGCATACAACTGACTGTCCTTCAAAGTCTGGAGAACGACTCGAAGCTGCTGCTCGTGCTCCTCCTGGCTGCGGGAATAAATCAGAATATCATCAATGAAGACAATCACGAAGGAATCCAAATAAGGCCTAAATACTCAATTCACCAAGTCCATAAAAGCTGCTGGGGCATTTGTCAACCTGAATGACAGCACTAAGAACTCATAATGCCTGTATCGAGTGCGGAAAACTGTCTTAGGGACATCAGATGCCCTAATCCTCAACTGGTGGTAGCCGGATCTCAAATCAATCTTCGAAAATATCTTGGCACCCTGAAGCTGATCAAACAAATCATCAATCCTCGGCAACGGATACTTATTCTTGATGGTAACCTTGTTCAATTGACGATAATCTATGCACATCCTCATAGACTCATCTTTCTTCTTAACAAACAACATCGACGCACCCCAAGGCGAGACACTAGGCCTAATAAAACCTTTATCAAGCAAGTCCTGCAACTGTTCTTTCAATTACTTCAACTCTGGCGGGGCCTTACGAAATGGCGGAATAGAATTGGGTTGAGTGCCCGGAGCTAAATCAATGCAAAATTCAATATCCCTGTCGGGTGGCATACCCGGTAGGTCTGCAGGAAACACTTCTGGAAACTCATGGACAATGGGAACAGACTCCATAGAAGGAACCTTGGTACTAGAATCACGAACCTAGTCCAAATAGGCCAAACACCCCTTCTCAATCATGCGCCGAGCATTCATATATGAGATAACGCTTCTGGAAGAATGACCAGGAGTCCCCCCCCCCCACTCCAGTCGAGGCAACCCCGGTAATGCTAATGTCACGGTCTTGGCATGACAGTCCAGTATGGCATGATAAGGCGACATCCAATCCATCCCCAAAATAACATCAAAATCTACCATATCCAAGAGCGGAAGATCTACACTGGTCTCAAGACCACCAATAACCACAACACACGAACGATAGACACGATCTACTACAATAGAATCACCCACCGGTGTAGACACACATACAGGAGCACTCAGAGAATCACGAGGCATAACCAAATAAGGAGCAAAATAAGATGACACATAGGAATATATGGACCCTGGATCAAATAAAACTGAAGCATCCCTGCTGCAAACTGAAACCATACCTGTGATAACTGCATTGGAGGCCTCAGCCTCAGGTATGGCTGGAAAAGCATAACATCAGGGCTAGGCCCCACCAGTCTGAACTACATCCCTGGGACGGCCTCCTACTGGCTGACCTCTACCTCTAATGGCCTGACCTCCACCTCTAACACCTCGACCCCCACCTCTAGCTGGCTGAGCGGGCGGTGGAACACCTAGTACTGGAACCATGGCACGAGAACCCTAGTGCTGAGAACTGCTTGAGGCTCGAGGGAAAAACTTAGAAATGTGCCTTTGATCACCACAAGTATAACAAGCTCTCGGCTGCTGAGGCTACTGACCCTGACGACCTGAGTAACCACCCTGAAAACCCTGAATTGGCGGTGCACTGATAGGAGCTGATGGTGCACTGCAGGGAAACTGATCAGAATACTACATATGAGAACCACGGCCACCTGGGGCACTGCGAGAAACCTGAAGTGCTGAATAGAACGGCCTAGTAGGATGGCCCCTACCAAAAGGATCTCTGCCTCTAGATGAGGCGTCACTGAACCTGCCAAAATGACGGGGCCTCTTTTCAGACGCCTGACCACCCCCCCTGCAACAGAACCATCTCAACTCGTCTGGCCACGTTGGCTGAATCCTGGAAAGAAATCTCACTCCCTGTCTCCTTGGCCATATGCAATCTGATCGGCTGAGCTAGTCTCTCAATAAATCTCCTCACCCTCTCTCGCTCGGTGGGAAGTATCATAATAGTATGTCGGGCCAAGGTAACAAATCTGGTCTCATACTGAGTGACGGTCCTAGAGCCCTGCTGGAGACGCTCAAACTGCCTCCGTAGATCCTCTCTCTGAGTGAAAGGAAGAAACTTCTGCAGAAATAGTTGGGTGAGCTGGTCCCAAGTCAAGGCCGGTGATCCAATTGGTTTGGCCAAACAATAATCTCTCCACCAAGTCTTGACGACAGACGAAAGGTAGCAAAGTCGACCCCATTGGTCTCCACTATCCCCATGTTCCGTAGAACCTCATGGCAGCTATCCAAATAGTCGTGGGGATCCTCTGAAGATGCACTGCTATAAGTAGTAGTGAAAAACTTGGTGAACCTGTCCAACCTCCACAAAGAATCAGCAGATATAGCTGCTCCATCACTGGTCTAAGCTAGAATACCCGGCTGAACTACCACAGCTGGCTGAGCTACTAGAGTCTGAAACTGAGGAGCCAACTGCTCCGGAGTGTGAGTAACGGGAGTCTGGGCTCCTCCCCCAGCCTGAGAGACAGTTGGTGTTGCAGGAAGCAAACCTGCCTGAGCGACACCCTCCATAAGGCCCACTAGACGGACTAGAGCATCCTGAAGTACTGGGGTGGCAATGAACCCTTCGGGAACCTAAGCAGGTCCAACCGGGACTGTCTGGGCAGAAACCTCATCAACAAACTCTACCTGAGGCTCCGCCACTGGGGATGCTGCTCTGGGCTGAGCTCTGCCACTGCCTCGGCCTATAGCACGGCCTCGGCCTCATCCTCGGCCCCTCGTAGGAGCTGCAACTGGAGGCTCGGGCTGCTCATCAGTGGATGAAGAAGCACGTGTTCTCGCCATCTGCGAGAGAATAGAGTAGAAATTCAGTTAGCATTGAGAATTCAAATCGCACGAATGAGAAGAATAGATGTGAAGTCATTCCTAAGCTCTGTAGCCTCTAGGGGATTAGCACAGAAGTCTCTGTACCGATCCCTCATACTCTACTAAGCTTGTCCATGAATTGTGAAACCTATGCAACCTAGTGCTCTGATACCAACTTGTCACGACACGAATTTCCCACCGTCGAGATCGTAATAGCGCCTAACATTGAACCCGCTAGGCAAGCCAACGTTACCGGTTATTCTACATTATCTCTTTATTTTATTTTTTTAGCAATTAGTTGGTGACATACAATATCAGTGGAAATAAAAGTACGGAAGAAATATAATCTAACAACTTAATTATATATTAACACAAAATCCATAATAACAACTCCCAGAACTTGGTGTCAGAATTTCACGGACTATCTACGAATATTACAAATAAGGGGTTTGAACAAAACTAAATACATATGTTTCTGGAATATATAGAACATAATACAAATGAAGTAGAAGGGGACGCCAAGGCCTGCGGACGCCTGCAGGGCTACCTCGGGATCTCCACTGGACTGAAGGCAGAAACCTCGATCTATGGTTCGTAGGGTCCTACACCAGAATCTGCACAAAAGTGCAGAGTGTAGCATCAGTAAAACCGACCCCATGTACTGAGTAAGTGTCGAGCCTAACCTCGGCGAAGCAGTGATGAGGCTAGGACACAACAACCAAAGTCAACCTGTGCAGTTTAACAATATACGGAGAAAAATAATACAACGAGAAATAGACATTAAGCATAAGGGAAAAGGGGAACATGCTGAGGGGAGGAAATATCAAATAATGAAAGTAACAAGGTAAGGCACAATTTAGATATCAATTTAAGCAACGGAATAGTATTACGAAAACAAGTGCACGGCATCACCTTTCGTGCTTTTACTCTCGTCCTCACCATCGGAATCAATATATTCATCACGGCATCATCCTTCGTGCTTTTACCTCACAATATCATGGCACGGAATTTTTCTTCGTGCATTATCTCTCATATCATGGCACGGCATCACCCTTCGTGCTTTTACAAATCACAATATTGGCACGGCATCACCCTGCATGTATTAATATTCACTCAAAATCTCACGCACGGCATCACCCTTCATGTATTAACATTCACTCAAAATCTCAGCACGACATCACCCTTCGTGCTTTTACACTCTTCCTCGTCCAAACACATCAAATGATAGAAATCCAACAAGGAACAATATAAAGGAGTAAACGGAAATAAACCATAACCTCCCGGCAAGGGAGTCAACAGTAGAATTAATACCATCCCGGCAAGAGAGTCAACAACTATATCCAATCTCACTTAGTGCATAACTTCACATAAAAATCTTCGACTGAAACTATACTCAACACTATTCAATATCAAGGAAATTCCACCAACATGGATAACAATAAAGTGAAACTCAAATATTACTTAACGAAAAAACAACATAGATCACAATATTCGACTCACGGTCATTCTCGACACCAACGTATAGGTCCGCGTCACCTCACCTATACGTTGAACATGATACTTACACTCATCAAATAGGACACAACACCTATTCCCTCAAACTAAGGTTAAGTCAAACACTTACCTCAAATTCCATGACCAACTCAAGCCTCAATTACCGCTTTTTCTTTTGAATTCGACTCCAATCCACTTGTATCTAGACATATTCAACTCAATACCATCAATAAATGCTAAATAATTCAATCCCAAGGCTTAATTATAGGTTTTCCATCATTCTTCCAAAAAGTCAAAAATCGACCTCGGGCCTGCTTGGTCAAAACACGAGGTTCGGACCAAAACCCAATCACCCATTCACCCACGAGCCCGAATATATAATTAGTTCCAGAATCCGACCCCAAAACGAGGTCTAAATCCCAATTATTCAAAAAATCCCTAACTCTACCCAAATCCCCAATTTTCTACCCTTAAGAACATGATTTAGGCTTAGAAATCTAATGGGTGTTGATGGAAATTGAAGAAAACGAGTCTAAGAACACATACCTATGGTTTTGTGGTGAAATCCCTCTCCAAAAATCGCTCAAGTTCGAGTTTTAATGAAAGAGTTATGAAATGTTGAAGAATACCCGTTTTTTCTATTGTTTTAAGAAGACTGGACACTTACTCTATACGTTCGCGACTACATGGGTGCGTTCGCATAGAGTAACTTCCCTATGCTCCGCGTTCGCACCCTGTACTATGCGTTCGCACAGTGTTACCCAGCCCCCTTCCTCGCGTGTGCATTGTGTTCGCATAGATACCCATGCGTTTGCATAGGTTAAATTTCCTAGACACCAGCAACAACCACAAGACACCAGATTTTCTAAGTAAAAATCACCCTGACGCCTATCCGAAACTCACCCGAGCCCTCAGGGATCCAAACCAAACATGTACACAACCTGAAAAACATACTACAGACTTACTCATGCGATCAAATCGCCAAAATAACATGTTAAACAACGAATTGAGCATAGAAATCAAATAAACATCTCAAAACTTTCAAAGTTTCAAATTTTACAAATACGGGTCCGAATCACGTCAAACGACCTCCGTTCCTTACCAAATTTTTACAGACATATCATAATTATCATATTGAACATGTACCGGGCTCCGAAACCAAAATACGGACCTGATACCATAAATTTCAAATATAACCAAATTTCCAAAAATTCCTGATATTTTAAGTAAAATAATTTCTTTCAAAAATTCATTTCTCGGGCTTGAGACCTCGGAACTCGATTCCGGGCATACGCCCAAGTCCCATATTTTCCTACGGACCCTCCGGGACCGCCAATCACGGGTCCGGGTCCTTTTACCCAAAATATTGACCGAAGTCAACTTAAATTCAATTTTAAAGGCAAAACTAGCATTTTTCTCAGTTTTTCTTATAAAAGCTTCCCGGATATACGCCTGGGCTACGCACGCAAAATGAGGTGAGATAAAAGGAGGTTTTCAAGGTCTCAGAACATCATTTTTACTTATAAAAAATGAGAGATGACTTTTTGGGTCATCACAGGATTGCTCTTAGTTTTAGTCTTCTTACCAAGTATTATTCTTATCATACTATCTCATTGTTCCTTAAATCAATATAATGCTTTGCCTATTTACTACATTTTTTTTTAAATGAACAAGAACAAAAAATATTTGTCTTTCTAAATCTTCTTAGTTTCGAGTTTCACCCTTGTGAAAATAACATTTTTCTTTCAAGCCTCCATCCATTTTGGTTCAGTATACTTTTGGAGTTTAAAATCTTATAAACTAAAATTTTAAGTTTTTCAAATGACCTACAGTATTTTGGTCAAATATTTTACTATTGTAGTCTAATGGTCTTACAAAGCTTTAGTTATATTAAACTAAGTCCGGAAGGTAATCGCGTCTCATGCGGATATTGAGGGGTGCCTCGGACCTTCCCCTTAATTTAATTTGAACCCTTACCTTAGAATCTCTCATATTTAGTAGACTCTAACGAAGTTTAAGTTTACACTCCTTAGTTAAAATAGGTTCCCTGATTCACCTTTAAAATAATTAGGTGGCGACTCTTTTTATCTTAATAAAATTCGGAATTGCCTATTATATTGTACCTTAGTTTAACTAGTTTAAAACGGGGTATAACATACCTCATATAGATGACATGTTTGATCAGTTACAAGGAGCTGCCCATTTTTCAAAGATTGACCTCCGTTCTGGTTATCATCAACTTAGAATCAAAGATGAAGATATTTCTAAGACTACTTTCACAACTCGATATGGAACTATGAGTTTCTTGTGATGCCTTTCTGACTGACTAATGCTCCAGTTACATTCATGGATTTAATGAATAGGGTATTCAAGCCGTTTCTAAATAGATTTGTAATAGTATTTATTGATGATATCCTGATATTTTCTCGTACCCAAGGAGAACACGAGGATCATCTCAGGACTGTGTTGCAGACATTGCGAGAACATCGTCTTTATGCTAAGTTCTCAAAGTGTGAATTTTGGCTAGACTCAGTAGCATTTTTGGGGCATGTTGTATCCAAAGATGAAATTATGGTAGATCCTAAGAAGATAGAAGCTGTGCAGAAATGGCCCAAGCCTACTTCTCCTACAGAGATTTGCAGCTTTTTAGGCTTAGTAGGCTATTACATGTGTTTTGTGCAGGATTTCTCTAGAATAGCAGCGCCACTGACCAAGCTAACACAGAAAAATGCAAAGTTTTAGTGGACGGAGGAATGTGATCAGAGCTTTCAAAAACTCAAAACATGTTTGACAACTGCACCAATATTAGCCTTACCATCAGGTTCCGGAGGATTGACGGTGTTCTGTAACGCATCGAGGGTGTGATTAGGATGTGTTCTCATGAAAAATGGTCGCGTCATAGCTTATACTTCGAGAAAATTGAAAATTCACGAGCAAAACTATCCTACACATGATTTGGAGATGGCTGCAGTGGTATTTGCTCGAAAAATTTGGAGGCATTACCTATACGATGAAACTTGTGAGATTTATATTGACCAAAAAAGTCTGAAGTATATCTTTCTGCAGAGAGATATAAATCTTCGGTAGCGTTAGTGGATGGAAATACATAAGGACTATGAATGTTCTGTTTTGTATCATCCTGGAAAATCCAATGTGGTGGCTGATGCATTGAGTAGAAAATATATGGGGAATTTGGCACATATAGCTCCTACAAAGAGACTTTTGGCCAAGGATATTCAGAGACTAGAAGGTGCGGGTATCATATTTAGTGTCGGAGATTCAGAGGCATTATTGTCTTGTGCTCACACTAAGTCTTCGTTAGTTGAGCGCATTAAGCCCACCTAATATGAGGACGGGCGATTTTGCAAATACAGAGATGAGGCCTTAGCTGGTAAAAGCAAGGATATGATTGTTGAAAGTGATAGTGTTCTTCGAATGGGTGACAGGCTATGTGTCGCAGACGTAGATGGGTTGAGGCATGCTATTCTTAAAGAAGCTCACAACTGTAGATACACTATACATCCTGGATCCATAAAAATGTATCATGACCTGAAGCAATTTTATTGGTGGGAAGGTATCAAGAAAGATGCTGCTAACTTTGTTTCTAGTTGTTTGACTTGTCAGCAGGTCAAGGCTGAGCATCAGCGACCCACAGGACTACTACAACAAATTGAGATTCCAAAGTGGAAATGGGAAAGAATTACTATGGATTTTTTCACCGGACTACCAAGAACCCTTAGAGGTTATGACTCTGTATGGATGATTGTAGATCAACTGACGAAATCAACACACTTTTTGCTAGTGAAGACTACATATGGCGGAGTGAGGTATGCATAGATATTTATGAACGAAATTTTCCGACTTCACAGAGTTCTAATATCCATCACCTCTGATAGAGTATCACAATTTACCTCACACTTTTAGAAATCTTTTCAAGAAGCGTTGGGTACATGAGTAGATCTTAGCACTGCATTTCATCCACAGACAGACGGGCAGTCTGAACGTACTATACAGATCTTAGAGGATATGTTGAGAGCTTGCATTCTTGAGTTTGGAGGTAATTGGGAAACTTATCTACCTTTAGCTGAATTTGATTACAAAAATAGCTTCCAGTCCAGTATTCAAATGGCACCGTACGAAGCATTGTATGGTAGAAGATTTCGTTCTCCTATTGGATGGTTTGAAGCTGGTGAGACTAACTTATTAGGACCTGACTTAGTACAAGAAGCTATGGACAAAGCCCAATTGATCAGACAGAGATTACTTACAAATCAAAGCAGAAAAATATCTTATGCGGATAAGAGAAGAAGAGACTTATTGTTCATAATTGGAGACAAAGTGTTCCTACGAGTCTCCCCTATGAAAGGTGTGATGCGGTTTGGGAAAGGGGCAAGTTGAGCCTCAGGTTTATAGGACCGTATGAGGTACTAGACCGAGTGGGAGTTGTGGCTTATCGTTTGAAACTTCCTCCTAAGTTGTCTTTTATTCATTCAGTGTGTCATATCTCAATGTTAAGAAAATATATATCAAACTCATCTCAGGTACTTGAAGTACCTATTATACCGATTGATGAGAAGTTGTCTTACGAGGAGGAGCCGATGGCTATTTTTGATATGCAAGTAAGGAAGCTACAGTCAAAAGAAATTACATTCGTGAAAGTCTTATGGAGAAATTATACCGTTGAAGAAGCTACTTGGGAAGTAGAAAAAGATATTCAAGCGAAGTATGCTCATTTATTTTAGTCTATAGATATGCATTTATTGTAAATTCGGGGACCGAATTTCATAAGGTGGGGAGGATGTAATACCCTATACTTTTTTATAAGGTTGTATTGGTCATTAGCAAAAATAATGATGATAATAATAAGAAACTAACTAATAAAAACAAAACAAATAAAAAAAAAAGGGATAAGTAAAGAAAAGGGTCAAAGCCCATCTTCCAAAAGAAAGGGGAAAAGGGCAGCTTGCTGCTAAGACAAACAGAAGCTACGAAGGGTTTCAAAAAAAGAAAGAAAGAATTTGAACGAAGCAGAAAGCTTCAGTGAACGAAAAAACAAACAAAAACGAGCAGAGGAAGAAAGAAAGAAAGAAAGAAAGAAAAGAGAAAAGAAGGAGGAAGAAGTTGGTGCAGTGCGTTGGAACCCTAGCTATAACTGTTGAGGAATCTTAAGCACTAATTGAGTCTTACGGGTAATACTTGAGCTTCTTCTTCTGGTAGATATTAATTTCATTTCCAATGATCGAAAGGTTCTGCAAAGTAATAGAAATTACACTAGTTCATTCACGTAATTGAGAAATTTCTTCCTGAAGAATCCATAGAACTTTATGAAATTGGGTTAATAAATCATATAAATAGGTTGGAGTTGATAGATTAGTAATTACTCATCCGTGGGTAAATATAATTCGATGAAGTAGGAATCATATATGAAACCTCGAGGGTTAGGCATTCTAAATTAGCTATGAGTTAGCCTAAACATGGAAATTAACATGATATTGATATTATGTAATTATAGATTTATTGGAGGAAGTTTTACGGATTGCTTGAGGTGAAACATTTGGTATTTCGGCACGAGTACTGTGAGTAGTAATCGTACCGTTATTTGTGTTTTCATAACTTGCATGATTTAAATATAATTTTTAATATGAATATGTTACCGATTATTTTGAGTTGCATGTGGGACAAGTCTTTTACTCGATATGATACCGAAATAGTTATTTGAGATGATTACCGCTGTTTTAAATATTTTCGTTGTCACTAGATTTGTTTTACCGTTACTTGAAATTACTGTTACCGAAATGAAATTATATGATTTGATAAGAAACGAAATGCACTATATTAATTTAAAATATTTTCGACGAGTATATATGGATTACATAGACAAGTATAAATGGGAGTAGACATTGAAAGATCTCGTAGCTAACGGTGGGTTCATTAGATCTGGTGCACCTTGTAATTACAGATTACCGTTAACGCCCTCGCTAGTGGGAAGGTAGAACTAGCATACCGTTACTAATTTCCCTCGAGTAGGGACTAACGTTAAATTTGACTTCTTTCGAAGAAGTCCACAGTTATACCGATTACATGATCCGTTCATTGAAACCTCCAAAATGTGAATATTGATATTATACAGTGGTTACCGAGCTTATTACTGAATTGTTAATTGTATTATACTACAAGAAAAACACGATGAGATTAAAAATTATTTATTGTTTCTAAAAGGGCATTCTTATGATATTTTCTGTTTAATATACTAGCATGTTTCTGACTTGTCCCCAATAAAAACTGTTGTGATTAAGTGTTATTACTCACTAGTAACAACCCGACCAGTCGTTTTGCTTTCTAGAACCTTGTACCCCTAAATAAAACTTTCCGTACTTGCTTTTACTGATTTATGACTTGCGGAGATGGTTAGTTCGGGATTTGGGAGAGTTTGGAGTGAAATCGGAACACTTGGTTCATTAAGGCTGGCCAAAAGGGCCAACTTTGACTTCGGTCAATATTTTGAGTAGACGACCTCGGAATCGGAATTTGACGGTTCCAATAGGTTCGTATGGTGATTTTTGACTTGTGCGTATGCTCGGAACGGGTTTCGGATGATTCGGAAATGTTTCGGTGCCTAATAGTGAAAGTTGGTTCTTGAAGGTTTTAGAAGTTCTATAAATTTGGTTTGGAACGCATTTTGGTTATATCGAGGTCCAAATGGATTTCCATGGTCGGGAATAATTCTGTAATGTCATTTAAGACTTGCACGCAAAATTTGGTGTCATTCCAAGTAGTTTAAGTACGTTTCGGCGCATTGGAAATGAAATGAAGAACTTGAAGTTATTAAGTTTGATTCATTGGGTTTGGGTTTGGGTTTGGGTTTTGATTCTTAGTTTTAATGTTGTTTCGAGAGTTCTGAGGGTTCGAGCGAGTCCGTTTTATGATTCCAAACTTCTTGGTATGTTTGGATGGGACCTCGGGGGCCCCGGATACCATTCGAACATTGTGCGAGTAGAGTTTGAAGCTCAAAAGAGCTGCTGGTGCACCAGTTCTGGTGTGACCGCACCTGCGGTTGGTCAGCCGCAGGTGCGAGCTCGCAGGTGCGAGCCACGAGCCGCTGGAGTGAAGGTGGAAGGCCAGCCCAGGCACCACAGGTGCGGATCCCTTAGCACACTTGTGCGACCGCAGGTGCGAGGCCAGTGGTCCCAGGTGCGAGCCCTTGTGCAAGTGCGATCCCTTGAGCCCGCAGATGCGGGGCTCGACCAATAGGTGAGGATGTGAACCTGCGATGGTTTTTTCGCAGGTGCGTGAACGTAGGTGCGGCCACCTCCCCGCAGGTGCGAAAAAGTTGAAGGTGATGAGGTTCTTTTAAAATCGTGACTTAGGCATTTATGGAGTCATCTATTTCAACCTTGGGCGATTTGAGAGCTCTTTAGGAGGGGAATTCGACCTAGCCTTGTGAGGTAAGTAAATTCTACCTAATGTGATTTAATACATAGTTTGTGGGTAGATTTTAACATGTAAATTAGTAAAAATCATTGGATTAGAAGAAAACCTAGGGTTTGGATAAAACAAATGTAGTTTTACCGCGAAAATGGTTATGGAACTTAGTAAAAATTATATATTTATGTTCCTAAGGGTATGGATAACAACTTTCTTTGAAAATATCCGGAATCCGAGCATGTGGGCCCGGGAGTAAATTTTAGAAATCTTGCAAATTAGGTTGGGTAATCACTTAAATGGTGAAATTATGAACTTTTGAGCATAGATTGATTAGATTATGTAATGTTTGACTAGCTTCGAGTTGTTAGGTTTCAAATTTAGAGGTTTGAGCGCATAGGTGAATTTGATTAAAAATATGAGTATTTGTGGGGGCTACGTACGCAAGAAGTGACGAGGCACCGTACGTAGCTACTATTCTTGTCATGTCCGGGCAGTTTAGTTTTATACCATTCTTTGTGAATGACGTTATTTGATGATACTTGTTGGTTGTGATAAATGGAATTAAATTGAGAATTTTCAAGGATTTAAAGCTTCCAATTGAATTGCCTTTTTTTATTTTAAAAGAAAAGAATTTTATTTAAATGACTTATATTTATATTTGACCGCGTCGCATGAATGATTTGCGAGCGGGGTGAATAGATGCATCTATGTTTCGCGTCGTTCGACCCTCCAGTAGTGCACATTTTATTATTATGTTGGATCGGGCCGTACGACCTCGGCATGGCTTGCATATGTTATTTATCTGGAACTTTTTGTGACTTGTATTGCTTTAAATGCCTTGAAATATAAATTCTTAAATGATTCGATGGAAATTTACATTTTAATTATGAAAATAGAACTTGTCACTTCCTGATATTTGTTGTCGGCTTTATTCATGATATTCATGTTTAGCCTAACATTTTGATCATGTTATTGTTGACCCTAGTGAGTGTCAAGTGGACCCTCGTCACTACTTCTTCGAGGTTAGACTGGATACTTACTTGGTACATATTGTTTATGTACTCATACTACACTTCTGGAATTAATTGTACAGCATCTGAGGCTAGTGCATCTAGTTACCCACCCAGCGCGCATTCCGGATATCCGTTCGAGACTTCACGGTCAGCTGCCCCCTTCCGAGCCATTCAGTAGCGTTGCCGTAGTTTGTCTTTTGTCATACCTGTCTATGCTATCTCAGCCAGAAGGATAGTTATATTTTTTTGTACATTATACTAGTTGCCCTCGTACTTGTGACACTAGATCCTGGCAAACACATTAGTAGACTATTATTTTTGGTTTGTATAATTATATTCATGAGTCCCTCTAGTGGTTCCTGCATTGGTCGCCTAGTAATTATTTATTAACTGTTTAAAGATGTAACTAAAGCTAGTTGTTGGCTTTGTTTAACTAAAATGGGAATTTACTAGTTTATTAGTGTTGGCTTGCCTAACAATCGTATTGGGCGCCATCACGACCTAATTTAAGTTGTGACAATATGGTATCAGAGCACTAGGTTCACGTAGATCTCACAAGTGATGGGCAGGTCTAATAGAGTCTCGCGGATCGGTATGGAGACGTCCGCACTTATCTTCGAGAGGCTATAGGATGTTAGGAAACTACTCTTTATTCATCTCTTATCGTGCAGTTGATGGTATACTATGTTCTTCCTTCTATTCTCTCACAGATAGTGAGAATGCGTGCAACAGACGTTTTAGACTCAGGAGGAACTGCTCCCCTTGTTGTTGGAGGCCGAGGTCGGGGGAGGGCACCGGCCCGAGGTAGGGGATGAGGGTGTCCCAGAGTTGCCGCGTTAGCACCACCAGCGGATCCAGCGGAGGATCCCATTGTTGAGGCAGGGCGAGGTGCCCGTAGCAGAGCCAGCCCCGATAGATTTCATGACAACACCAGGCTTTCAGGAGGTCATGGGCGATATGATGCGGTTCATGGATTCTATTATTCGGGCTGGTTTATTTCCAGCAGACCCAGCCACATATCAGACGGGAGGGGGATCACAAACCCCTATTTCTCATGCTCCTAGGCGCGCAGTTGCGGTATATCAGACTTCAGGTACACTACCCGCAAATGGGGCCCAGCCAGTTGCAGCAATTGTGCATGATCCTAGACCAGCTGCAGATGGCGAGCCGCAGAAGTTATTGGACAGGTGGACCAGATTACACCCTTCAGTCTTCGGAGGCGAGCATCATGAGGGCGCTCAGACTTCATTGATAGGTGCAGGGACAGACTACATAACATGAGGATATTGGAGTCTCATGGGGTGGACTTCACTACTTTCCAGCTGGAGGGCAAGGCCTGTTGATGGTGGCAGTCTTACCTTCTTGGCAGACCAGCAGTTCTCCTCACATGAGCTGGGGCCAGTTCACACAGCTTTTCTTGGACATGTATATTCCACCCTCCGAGAGGGAAGAGTTGCGGTACTAGTTTGAGCAGCTTGAGCAGGGTCAGATGTCAGTGACCGACTATGAGGCGAGGTTTTATGAGTTGTCCCGCCATGCATTTGTGATACTTAGAGGTTTGTTGCGGGGTTGCACTCCGATACTAGGGCCAATATGGCCCGGGAGGTTGAGATGAGGACTCCTTATCAGTTGGTAGTGGAGATTGCTCGGAGGATCGAGAGCTACCGTCAGAGGGGTAGAGAGCATATACAGCAGGACAAGAGGGCCCGTTTCCCTGGGGAATTTAGAGGTTCCACGGCTAGGGGCAGAGGTCAGTTTGGGAGGGTCCAGCATAGCAGGCCCCCATATTTAGCACCACCACCACCTCCTCGAGGTGCTCTAGTGAGGCCTTATTTAAGTGTGATGCCAGAGAGTTCTTACCGTCCGCTAGCTATTCAGGGTTCCTCCGACAGGTATTCTGGTCATCAGGGTTCTTCTAGTGCTTATTTCAGTGCCATGCCAGAGAGTTCATACCGCCCACCAGCCATTCAGGGTCCTTTTAGTGGGTATTCAGGCCATCAGGGTCAGACTTCGAGACAGCAGTCTATGATACCGAGGGGTTGTTATGAGTGTGGAGATTCGGGTCACATGAAGAGGACATGCACCAGACTTTGGGGCAAGGCAGTGCATCAGGGTCAGCAGCCCATGTTTTCAGCTCATCAGCCACGCCAGCTATCCGGCCGCCCAGAGGCGGAGGGCAAGCAGGTAGAGGTCGTCCTAGAGGTGGAGGACAGTCAGGTGGAGGTCACCCAGCCGGTGCTCCAGCTAGGTTCTATGCTTTTCCGGCCAGACCAAATGCAGTGGCCTCAGATGCCGTGATCACAGGTATTATTTTTGTCTGCGGCATGGATGCTTCGGTATTATTTGATCCATGTTCTTCCTATTCATATGTTTCATCTCCGTTTGCTCATTTCCTGGATAATTCTCGTGAGTCTTTGGATACTCTTGTTTATGTCCACTTCTGTGGGCGATTCTTTAGTTGTGGATCGGATCTATCGGTCATGTGTGGTTATATTCTGTGGTTACGAGATTAGAGCGGACCTTCTGTTACTTGATATGACCGACTTTGAGGTCATCCTAGGCATGGACTGGTTATCCCCATAGCATGTCATCCTTGATTTCCATGCCAAGACTGTTACTTTAGCGTTGCCAGAGTTGCCGAGATTGGAGTGGAAGGGTTCCTCTATTAGCACATCCAGTCGGGTTATCTCTTTTCTAAAGTCTCAACATATGGCCGAGAAGGTTTGTTTAGCTTATCTAGCTTATGTTCGGGACACCACCGCATGTCTCCAACGATTGATTCAGTGCTAGTAGTCTGGGAGTTCATTGATGTGTTTCCTTCTGACCTTCCAGGCATGCCGCCAGATCGTGATATTGATTTTTGAATTGACTTGGCTCTAGGAACCCAACCTATATCTATTCCACCGTATCGTATGGATCCGAAAGAATTGAAGGAGTTGAAAGAAAAACTTGAGGAGTTCTTAGCAAAGGGATTTTTCAGACTGAGTGTATCACCTTGGGGTGCACCAATATTATTTGTGAAGAAGAAATATCGGACTATGCAGATATGCATTGATTACCGCCAGTTGAAAAAGGTCACCATCAAGAACTAGTACTTGTTTCCTCGTATCAATGATTTGTTTGACCAGTTGTAGGGTGCTAGGGTGTTCTCTAAGATCGACTTGAGATCAGGGTACCATCAGTTGAAGATCCGAGACTTAGATGTTCCAAAGACTGCCTTCCGTACTAGATATGGCCACTATGAGTTTCTAATGATGTTCTTCGGCTTGACTAATTCCCCAGTGGCGTTTATAGATTTGATGAACCGGGTGTTCAAGACTTATATTGATTCATTTTTTATTGTCTTCATTGATGACATCTTGATTTACTCTCTTAGCCTGGGGAGCACGATCAGCATGTAGTGCTCCAGACTTTGCGGGAACAGAAGTTATATGCTAAGTTCTCCAAGTGTAGTTTTGGTTGGATTCAGTGGCATTCTTGGGGCATGTTGTATCAGGGGAGGGCATTAAGGTGGATCCCAAGAAGATTGAGGCAGTTCAGAGTTGGCTTCGTCCTACTTCAGCAACCGATATCAGGTGTTTCTTGGGGTTGGCAGGTTATTATCGCCGGTTTGTGGAGGGATTTTCATTCATTGCAGCACCTTTGACTAGATTTACCCAGAAGGGTGCTCCGTTTCGATGGTCCGATGAGTGCGAGGTGAGTTTTCAGAAGCTCAATATAGCTTTAACCATAGCACCAGTTCTAGTGTTGCCTTTCGGTTCGGGGATGTATACAGTTTATTGCGACGCTTCACGTGTTGGCCTGGGATGTGTATAGATGCAGGAGGGACGAGTTATTGCATATGTTTCACGTCAGCTGAAGATTTATGAGAAGAATTACCATGTGCACTGATGCGTGGCTAGAATTCATGATTTTAAGCATTATATACCTTGCATTTTATGTGCTTTAATGATAAAAATACACGTCATGTGTGCCTAATGGAGTTTATTTAATGTGCAGGTGAGTTGGAAATGGAAGCCGAGCTAAATGAGAGCATAAACGTCGGAAAATACGTGCAAGAGTCGAAAAGGAGCGATCCGGGACAAGCCTGGCGT